>CM075806.1:54752663-55008034 GCA_037975025.1 Excoecaria agallocha | reverse complement strand
AAAAACAAAAAGAATATTTTATATTTAAAACTCCTCGCTACACTATACACTTCAAAGGTGAACTGCCCAGATTAGAATCCCTCTTCAGGTGGTTGCACCAAATCAGCTGATCAACCAGAGTCAAGCCTATCTTGATACCTACACGGATATCAAAACCCGTGCTAAGCTATAAAGCTTAGTGGGGAAAAAATATAATCTAAGGATACTCTTTACAACACATAACCTCAATTATATAAATACAAAGTTTAATAATACTGCCAGTTAATATCTTTAATTACCTTAGATTCAAGCTTTTACATTCACCAATAAATCACAAGCGTTAGAGAAGGAACATATTACTTATATAACCCATAAAACTTAACAACTCAATAAGCAACTCATCAGTAATTGTTACCACAGAAACCGTTTGACATAATTCCTTCATATATATGCATCATTAAAATATAGTATGCATTATAATTTCACTTTCATGTAATTATGAAAACAATCTTAGCCAGGTGCATTATATATTACATAACCTCACATTATATCAAATATTATGCACTTGACCCGTAACAAAATTATATACATATCTATATATATATAAACAAATATAACAAATTAAGAAACTAGCTTATATAGTATTAAAGAATCACATGTTCATCAATATTGTAACTTTTCATTTATTATCCATTTGCTATATATAAGAGAATAATTCTTCTGCAAATGAATTCTGAACTATAACATTTCTTATCTTTTACACTTTTTAACTTATTCTCATATTAATGCATCTAGTATAGACACGGCAGAAAATCTTAAACCGGATACACGGGACGTGGACCCCACAGGACCACAACAGAGATAGAGAAATGACCCCAAGGGACCATTTCTCCACAGAACATATAATAGATACATATAACAGAGATAGATAATTACTATGGAGATCAATGATCCTACCATAGTAAAGCAAGTCGCCATGACTTGTACCACGGTACAGATATCCCTATGGCCAGCCAATTATATCCTGAGCTAGTTTTTACTACCAGACTATTTTCTAAGGGCACAAATTTCACTTTTAAAACATTTATCAAATTTCTCATCATTCAATTCCTTTTCAATCCAGAGAATACAGTTATTCAGAATCTTAAATATTTTTGTACAATTTGAACCATCTTTCACTTATGTCATGCATTATTATATCCCAATAAATCCGTAAATTCTCTTTAAAACATACTTCAATCATCAGAGGAATCTATTTTATACAGATTCTTTCAAATTCCTTTAAACAATCTATTAATCATAATAGTTCATACTGACTATTATATGTTCATAAGAATGAATTCATATACCATTATTTTGACTATTGATGCGAGAATCAACATATAAACACATTGTCATTACAAAAGAACATACCTGTATGGTTCATCATAACCATCTTTCATGCTTCGCTGTACTTAATTTAAACATCAAACATTCATATTCTAATACTATTATTGATACATGCCTTCAATGCGTCACTTTATATCTGTATATACATATAAATTTCATATCTTACTTCTGTAAGTATATGTAACTATATGATCTTACATAGTCACATATTAAAGCAACCATGTGTAAGAGCATAGTATTTTAATATCAGTTTCACATGATATCATAAAAGTATAAACATACCACTACATCTACTCTAGTAAATATAATGATATTCCTACTTGTTATTCAATTACCAAGCAAGAATTTATCAAGGGAAGTATCTGTGTAACCTTTATACCAATAGCTTGCCAATAAACTAATTACACTATTCCTTACTTTGTATCATAACAATATAATTAATAGCTATTCAATATATATATTTTCAATAGAATATCAGAGAAAATTCTTATTATATGATAAGGTTAAATTTTATGAACCTAAGTTCAGATAATCCTATAGTAAGATTTCCTAAGCTTTCACATCAAGTTTTATCTCAAAACATGTGCACACTCCAAAATTGAACCTTCATTATCAAATACTAACTTACCTTTAGATAACCCGTTAATTTTTAACTTATTTCAGAAATTACAATTGAAAGTTCATTATCATCTACATCTTAAGCCCATGGTCAAATAATAATCCCTTAATCTATTACTAATTTTTAACATGTAATTAAAATGTTCCAACCAAATGCTTATAATCATTACTTATCAAACTTCAAGGATAAAATGACATATTTAATTTCTATTTCAGCTAATTCTCCCTCAAGTCCATTAAAGCTAATTAAAACGTCAAGTTTCCTAACCAACCAATTCATTATTCAATAGTTATATCATAACCACCTGGAAACAGCTTCATTTCAAATCTTAATTGTTATCAATGTTCATTAAACATGATGAACATGACCTCGGTAAGAATCATCAACAATAAATTCTTAATCCAGTCGTAAAGAATACAATCTATCTCTATTTATGCCTTTTAAATTAAAGCAAACTCTCCACACAAAATGAGAGATTAAACAAGATATTAAAATTCCTGAAAACCTATTTCCTAACTAAACTTAATTCATGTATCCTAACAATTCACACACCCATAGAGACAGACATTTATATTAAGTCATATTCAATATTATTTATATGGCTTAAATCAGACTATCGTATAATAAACATTTCCTCAAAATATTGATATTTGACATAAACTCTCAAAACATACATTAATACATGTAATAAGGCTAAATTATGCATCTTGCATAAAATTTAAGAGAATTTCTTGAGTAAATTTAGTTCCCATACCAAAGAATCGAAGCTCAGAATACCCTCTCCATTCTGCCTCGCCGGAGCCTCATCGGAGTCTCGTCGGGGACTCGCCGGAGAGCTACCAAAGTCATCCACCGGAAGACCAAGCCACTGGCAACGTTCCGGTGACACTCATGCGCCTCCACGCTGCCGTCGTTCATCGGGATCAAAGCTTGAAGATCCTGCTTCCACCATCGCCGATCTCTCTACTGCCGGCGAGTAGGGAGGAAAGGCAGCAACCGGAGGAACCGCACAGCGTTGGAACCCCATCGGTGCTGGTCGTGACTCCAAAAGCCACCGTCGATCACCGGAGCAAGAAGAGGAGTTCACGAAAAATAAGAAAAGAAGAACAAAAGAGGAGGGAGGAGGAGATCGGAGCTACCGTTGGTGGGGCGAGAGTGCCGACGCACGGAGGAGAAGCGGCAAGGTGGACGCCGGGCTGCCGATGATGGCACCGGTGATTGGACTTCACCGTTTCCCTCCCTTCCCCGATTCTCCCTTCTTTTCTTTTTTTTTTATAATAATAATAATAATAATAATAATAATAATAATAATAATAATCATCATCATCATCATCATCATCATCATCATCATAATAATACTAATAATACTAACAATAATACCCCCATTTTTCTTTCTTTTTACTTTTTTTTGACCCAACCCTTTAGTCATTTTCATTTTTTTACACACACACACAAATATTTGCTTTTTAAATTTAAACCCCACATTTCTTTTAAAATCTCACCTTTTACAATTATTAGTATTCTTATTAGTATGTTATAGGAATTATCATAATATGATTTAAATCACAATTATTAAATTAAAACCCAAAACCATAATCACTTATATTGAAATTTTCATAAATCATCCTTACAAATTGGTACTAATTACCCAATAAAATCCATCCAAATTTTTGGGGCGTTACATATGAATAGTTTTTTAACCCTAGAACTATCATTTTCTATAGTTTTCTTGCATTTTCTCTTTAGTTTTTCATTTTCTTCTTTTTCTATTTTATTTTTCTTTAAGTTTTTGTTCAAGATCTCTAAGTGTTTGATTTTTCTGTTGATTATCTTTGAAGAGTTTGTGATTTCTTACTGACAAATCATTATGGTGAATCAAAAAATTATGGGACACAAGGGGAAGAAGGCTGTTAGAAGTTCCTCTCACCAAGAGCAAGGTACCATTATGTTTCAGAGTATGTTTGAATGCCCTTTTTCGATTTATTCTGAGGAAGAAGGTAAGAAATTTCTGGCCTTTTCTAGAAAAGAATTTGTGGGAATGTGGCATTTTGATTTTGACTTGTTAGAAACTTTAAGGATTAAGAATGACATTGGTAAGTTCTTAAAATGTATGAAATGGGAAAACTTTGCCAATTTAGAATTTCCTGCTAGGAAAGAATAGGCAATTGAATTTTTTGTGAATTTGGCATATGTAGACAACAAGAAGATCCAATTGAAATTTAGGCATAATGTTGGCTTTACTGAAATGCATGATTGGTTTGATTTTCCATTGAATAGACAATAATTTATTCCACACTTTCACTACAAGAAAATATGAAAATAGTAACGAAAAAATTTTCATTGCTAATTTAGCAACGGAAAGTGATTTTTGTTGCTATTTAGCAACGAAAAGTGATTTTCATTGCTATTTAGCAACGGAACATAACTTCTGTTGTTAAAATTGGTTAATTTCAATTTATTTAGCAACAGAATAAAAAATAGTAGAATTTCATTGCTTAAAAATGTGGAAAATCTTAGCACTAAAAAATAGCAACGGAATTCGATAACCGTTGCTAAATTTGGCGGCAACAGATGGTGCAAATTTTTGGAACGAAATTTAGCAACAAAATTCAAACTCTGTTGCTAAATAAGTGACCTTAAAAAATCCAGTTGTAAAAATAGCAACGGAATTTTCGTTGCTAATTTATCAACGAAAAATGAATTTCACTGCTATATTACGGAGCTGAAAAAATTTAGTTATTAGAATAGCAACCGAATTCATTTTCGTTGCTATTCAAACAATTGAATTTTTTTAAAGCCTGTAAGTTAGCAACGGAATTTCATTTTCGTTGCTAAATTACTAACTTTAATGCAATTAAGTTTCGAAATAGCAACAGAGATTTTTTCCATTGCTATTTCTTTTTTTCCCCTAGGTATAATGTAATGCTCCAAAACTTGAGTGGTTTGAGAATAATTTTAATATGTGAATAGTGCTTTTGATATTGATTTGCAAGGATCGATTTATTAAGAATGTGATAGAGTAAGTATAAATTTTAGGTTTTTTAATTTATAATTTAAACCAAAATACATTTTAATAATAAAAAATAATTATAAAATAAATAAATATATAAAAGATAATAATAATAATAATAATAATAATAATAATAATAATAGAATTCTCTAAATAAAGTACAGTAAAGATTATGAGTCTTGAAGAAAAAAAAACATTATATCTATTTTACCAAACATGACCGCTTTTAACTATTCATAATTAAAATCGCTTCTATAAAATATTAATTATAATTTACTGAAATATATTTATACTAAGTTTATATAATTATAAATTGTGACGGTCCAAAATGTGAGTGATTTGAAAATAGTTTAGTATATGCATATCACTTCTGGTATTGGTTCGTAAGGATCGATTTATTAAGAGATAATGCGAGAAAATATAAATATTAGGCTTTGAATTTATAAATATAAACCATTGCACACATGTATGCAACAAAATAAAGAACTATATATAATAATAATTAATTATAATAAGAATAATAATAATGAGATTAAAAATTTATTTAGTGATACATAATAATTATAATAATATTAATAATAAAAATATTATTATAGGAAGACTACATATTTTTAAATCTTTTTAGAAACACTTAGAAAATTAGTATAGGCTTGCAATTAAAAAAAATGAGAGAGACACAGAAACGAAGAGGGAAATCGAGACTGAGGCAGCGAGGGAAGGGACGACCAACGGTCGCGTCGGCCATCCACCTCGGCAGCAGCGCGCGCACCACTACTGCTCCTCCGTCTGTGGCGTTTAACTCCCTACAGCGCCAGTTTTCTCTCTCATGGCCGAAACTTCTTCCTCTGTCTCTCCGGCAACATGCGACGGCAGATGGAAACACCACCACCATCGGATGACTCCTCGCAGCAAGACGAATCTCCCGGTGCCCTCCGTCACCCCTCACTCATCGGCGATTGTAAGATCGGGCAAGGGAGAATGCCGGTTGATTTTAGGGAATTTTGGCCAAATCCAACGGAGGTAGAGCGCGTGATCATTGAAAATGGGCCCTGGAGTTCTAGCCTCTGTCGTAGTAGCTTCAAGGCATCACCGACGAAGCTCCGATCATCGGTCCGGCACTCACTACTAGTTCGCACCACTCGAACGTTGAGGCTCAACCTAATCGTCATGCTATTCTAGGAGCCATAGTTTCTAGTCTAAATCTGGTTTGTGCTGTTACAATCAAATTTTCTTCTTATGTTTTTCAAACTCTTCCAGTATTTTTTTGCATGTTATAACTTATGATTATACTTAAATTCTTTTGTCTATATGTTTATAGAAGTATTTAAATGTAACAACGTGTCTCGAATATATTAGTCTAAACTATAACTGTCATAATGGTATTTGTACCTTTTGACTTGTAACCACATACTGCAATTTTAATGACCCTTGAGAGACTAGTAATGAACTCATTTTCTATTTGCATGCAAGATTTTATACTTTTCCCTGATTTTTCTTTTGCTTGCTTTGTTTTGTATTCAAAGCACTTGCTAACCTAGTATATAATCTTGTAGTTATTGACTGGGCATAAAGATAATGTTAAATTTGCTCTTGCTATGTGCCCAACTGATTCCTGTGTGCTCTCTGGAGGTTGGATATGAAATTTTTCTATTTAGATTATTTAATTCTAAGACACTCTTGTATAATCTTATATTTGAGAATTAATAAACTTTGCTTCACTCTATAGTTGTGATTATTATGCTATGCATTTCAAATGCCTAAAACATATTTCCAAGTTTAGGAACTTGCAAAAATACTGCATTACTAATTAGATGTTATTGTCCTTTTTTTGTGGAGTATACAAGATCATATCTCTACCTTGGCAACTGAGCCAGTTTCCACAAAGTCTCTTGGTTCTATTAGCTCTAATGCCAAACACACTTCTAAGGTTGTTGGGGGCAATGATGGTCTGAGTATTGGACCACGAGGTTTTTACAAGAGGCATCAAGACAACGTTGAAGATGTTTAATTCTGTCTGTTAAGGTATCCCTAGCAACAATCGCATTTATTAATGTCTCCAAGCAATTATGCATTCATGAATTTCTATCCTATTTGATGTTATTTACCACATGCCATATAGGTAGGACTTTTAATTCAAACCTAGACCTCCTTTTCTCCCTCTCTGTGTGTGTGTGTGTGTTGATTGATAGAACAGAAGTCTCATTCACCTCTTTTCCCACGATTTCCTCACCTGCTACTTGTTTTTTATGTGTAGTGCCCATGAGTTCTGTAGTGTCAGTGATGATTCTTGTCTTATACTGTGGGATGCAAGAACTGGCTTCAGACCTGTTGTCAAGGTTTGATCTTTCTCTCCATGCTTATTGCTTGTTCTTAACACACTTTTACTTTTGTGATAATATGTGCATGATGCACATTAAAAGGTCTCTGTCAACTAGGGAGACAACTCAAACCAAAAGAGTTAGCCAGCTTACTGGCATAGACAATGATGGGGTTGAGTTTGTATGGATGTGCTTGGTTTCATGATGGATCCTGGCAATTTTAGCTGTAGATGAAACATATGGAGGAAGTATACATATTATAGCCTGAGGCACTAACTAGTTTGGGACCAAAGTTTGATGGAGTCATATTACCTATAAATATGGGGTATTGCTACACTGGATAGCCAGTATTCTTATACAAATGGCTATATAAATATTATACATAGATAATTCTATTTGATTTTCTTGCAATTTACCAGCATATATGGTCATTGGTACTAATATTTATGCTGTGTTTTTGCCTTGCCTTTTATGTGATTTCTTTTCTGACGATTGCAGTTACTTTTCCAATTGTAATTTAATGGTCAAATCTGAGTCTGCTCTTCCTGTGATCATATATTTAACATTGCTTCTTTCTCTCTCTCTCTCTCTCTCTCTCTCTTTTTCCTTCTTCTAAATGTGGTAGGTTGAGGAAGCTTATAAGGTTGATCTTCATTATGTTGATTGGAATCTCCATGATATAAATCTCATTCTGATAGGGTACTTGATATTTCATGTTTTTTCCTCTACATGTAATCTACATCATGTGAATGTCTAGTCCATCTATGCATATGCTTTATCATGAGGAATGATATGGGATGTCTGGTGGTATGTGTGTAGCCTGTTTCATTTATAGTTCCTTGTACCTTTGTGTTTTAATCAATTTAAGTTTATCTTACCCCTTGTATGTCTTTACACGTTTCCCTTTTCGTTCAGATCTACTGGTAATACCATTCACATGTTTGATCACTGTAGCCACACTTCTTGTGGGGTTAGATCACTTGTTCAAAAATTAGAAGGTCACTTTGCTGCTATTCTTTGTGTACAAGTCTAGAAATTAATTTTGCTTACAATTAATTCACTTGTTAATTTCGTTGAATGTTTACACAAATAGTCTTTTATCTGACAAGATTATGCATTTTATCTCCAGTGGTCTCCGGACAAGTCTTCTATCTTTTGGCATTTCTGCAGAGGATGGTATTATGAAAATATGGGATTATGAGAAAGTACTATTCCAGTGTATTTTTCTCCAAGACATCACCTCTCTTTCTATTGCGTAATCCTATAAATACAAAATAATAATAATAATAATAATAATAATAATAAAAAATAAAAAAAAAAAGAATAACTAGGAAAGCAAGCATCAGTTTGATAGAAGCCAAACAAATTATCCTAATTGTGGAGTTAGCATTTTTTATTTTCTTTTAAAGTTGCACCATGATAGTTTCATCATCTTCAGGTTGTTAAAAAGCAAGAGTCTGGTGGATTGAAATTGCCGAATGCTCCACCGGGATTTATTTTCTGACATGTTGGGCGTAGGTATGGACTCTTTTGCATGAATTTTCGTGCTTTTCATGTTTCCCCCTTTCATTTGATAGGACATAATGCGATACCTCAATCTGCTGATGTTTTCAGCTTTTCACATCATGTTTGTTTACTTTAACAAGATTTCAGTGCCATATTTGTATTTGATCCATGTGTTTGCATACAGGAACAAGGTTGTTGATTTTCATTGGAATGCTTCTAAACCATGGACAATCGTTAGTGTTTCTAATGATTGTGAAAGTACTTTTGGAGGTGGCACCCTACAAGTAAGTGTTTGTCTTATTCATTATATGTAGCTAAACCTTTATTCTGTCATGCAATTTGTGGCTTAAGTTAGCATTCCTATATCAAATTTCTCTAATGTTGGCTTCTTCTGCTGTTTGTAGGTGGAAGATAATTTTAAACTATGCAGTCTGTTGCCTTTTTGGATTTATTTTATAGCATTCCTTCAATTTGTACCTTACCGGTGCACATCTTCTCAGGGAAGTAACACATGCTCTTAATTATTCTTAAATTTTGAATAAGAAAAAGTGTAACATCGTTAAAATATTATTAAATTTGGATTTACTCTCCAAATTTAAATAAGGATATGAGGCGATGTATGTGCTCAAGTTTGGAGTATCTAACTCATATGGTAGCATTGTTGGTGGTGGCTATTAGAAAGTTACTACTAAGAGAGAAGCTAAACCTTTATTCCACTTCCATTGCTAGCCCATGTGGTCACTAGCCCCATTGCATAGCAACTCAGTCAAGGAATTGTAGTTCTGTTACTCCTGTGAAAATGGAGAGAGCTAAGTGATTTGTGTTTTTGCTTTATGTTCTAGTTTTGGTCCTCAAGGTATATCATGGTTACCCTTACTCAAAGTACACCCTATTTAAGTAGCCATTTTTGTGTGTAAACCAATATCTATTCGACTGAATAAACGAGGACAATTATTTGAAAATGTATGCTACACTTTAGATGGTACTTACATGTGATAAATCCACGAAACGATTCTCGAATCTGTGTATTCATTCAAACGAAAATTTTGATGCAGATATGGTGGATGATTGATTTGATTTGCAGGCCTCAGGAGGATGTCATTGCAGAACTGGATAAGTTTAAATCTGAAATCCTCTCTTTTGATGATGATAAAAGTTAGAACTTCCTAGCTTTTTATGAAATGTAAAATGCTTAAAAGTGCAGAGCAAATAACTCTTGGTAAACTAATTATTAGCCTATTTAAAGAATCTGGCATGGGGTTTGAGCTCTCTGTTCTTTTTCATGTGGCCAGTCATTGGTCGTCACCACAGTTTACAAATTTCATGTTAATATTCTGGTTACTACTCTTTTACTTAGTGTTGAACTTGTTTAAAAAAGGAAAATTATGTATAATATCTTATTACAACTATAAATGTCATTTAGGTGAAATTAAATGTGACTTTTTATACTTTTAATACTTATAGTATCCCTAATTTTGATTTTTTTTGGGTAAAGAATAAATACGTAAGTATAAAGTAACCATAGTTACAAGCCCAATTAATAAGATGGCAAATTCACGTTAATAGCATCCACGTTCTTAAGCACGATGTAGGTTGTTCTCCAATTTGATGAGAAAAGTTTTAGAAAGTAATCGTAACATACTGCCAGATTTGTCTGAATTTTGCTAGTTGTGGCATATCTTCTCTATTATTGAGTTTTGCTAGTTAGCAATTGTCAGAAATAGGCTTCTGTATAAATATTAATTTTTTAACTTCGAAAGTAAAAGTAATTTTGTATAAAAATCAACAATAATTTAGTGAAGGAATAGCAACGAAACTTTCGTCGTAATTTTTTTTAATATTGATTGAATTTAACAACGAAAACTTTAATTCAATTGCTAGAAATAGCAAAGAAAATTGATTTCGGTTGCTAGAAATAACAACAGAAATTGATTTCAGTTGCTAAAAGCAGCAATCGAATTTCTAATCAGTTGGTAAAAATAGTAACGGAAAGTCTAATTTCGTTGGTAAAAATAGCAACGAAAATTCTAATTTCGTTGCTAAAAAATACCAACCATCAAATTTGCAACCGAATGTTCCATTACTATTTTCTGTTACTAATTTTTATTAGCAATGTAAATTCAACAAATTCGGTTGCTAATTTTTGTTGATATTTCTTAATTTTCTTATAGTGTTTATTGCTTCTGATACTTGGAAAAAATTGACTGGCTTAGGGCATTTAGACACTAAAAATTCAACAACTAAATTGATTAAAAATAAGGTTTTATTGTTTTTGCATAAATATTTATGCCATGCTATGTGTTGGGAGAGTGGAGAGTAATAAGGTACAAGCCAAAGACATGTTTTGTAATGGACTCAACACCAGGTTAGCCGTGAACAGTATTTTCTGACAGTAAATAGTATTTTTCGGGCAGAAAAGTGCACCCGGAAGTAAAAAATATTTTGTTAGACCATTGAAGAGTATTGGTTATGGTGAGTCCATATTTGAAATTTGAAGTGAAATAGAGGTCAAATGGGCTTTCAAAAGTCAAAAATACGAAAAAAGTAGCGAGTCAATTTTTATTATCGGAAAATTGACTTAATATTGTATAAATATTTAAAAATAGTAAAGGGACTCCGAAAATTATCAAAAATTTCAGTTAAGCCTAAAATAATATATAGATTATTTTGGCTGCAAAAAGTAAATTTTTCTATAACACCGATATTTTTGGATTGGACTGATAAATTAAAATCGGACTGATAATGAATTCCGATTGAATCGAAAATTTATATTTTATCTATTTTTGATGTGATAAAAATTATGAAATCGATTTTAAAATGAATCGGAGCTTTGAAAGTAATAATAAAAGTTTTAGAAATTAAAATAATAAAATTATGGATAAATAAATATATATAAATAAATATATGAAAAGTAAACAAAAAAAAGTATCGGCACTAGGCCATAATCACAAAATAAAGGCAATAAAGAAACAAACAAAGAGAAAAACAAACATGTACCAAATGTAAA
Source organism: Excoecaria agallocha (assembly GCA_037975025.1). Lineage (NCBI taxonomy): Eukaryota > Viridiplantae > Streptophyta > Magnoliopsida > Malpighiales > Euphorbiaceae > Excoecaria > Excoecaria agallocha. The sequence continues at coordinate 54,996,206 of CM075806.1, read as the reverse complement.
GAAAAAAAACTAAAATCAAAGAATGCAGTGGTCGTCGACCACGAAACAAAGAAAGAAAAAAAAAAGAAAAGAGAAAGAGAAAGAAGAGAGAAAGGGAGGGTCATCGGCTGCCCTTCACGCCGGCCACCACCGCGACGACGACGAGCGGCGTGCCCTCTCCCCACACCGGCGTCCGACCTCTATTTTGGTGGTCCGATCGTCGAGTTTTTCTATTTTTATTTTAAATGGGTTTTTTTGTTTGTTCCGGCGAATCAAGGCGTCGGACGGGGACACCACCACCACCGATCAACTCCCGGCGACGAGACGAGTCTTTCGGTGTATTCCATCGCTCCTCAAATACCGGTGATCGGAAATGGGTTTGACGGGTGATTTAAGTCAATATTCCAGCCAACCAAGAAAGAATTTGGGTGCGTGACCACCGGAAAATGAAAGAGGGGATCCCGATCTACAAGGTGACAGTATCGGATTGTCACCAGCGAGATTCCGGCGAGCCTCCGGTGAGCAAACTATTAAGCAAATCGAAGCGAATTCGACCGTTATGGTATGTGACTACGTAATCTTTTAATTTTTCCTTAATTTGTTGAATTTTCCTTTAAATTTATTAAGGAATTAAAGGAAAATTCAACAAATTAAGGAAAAATTAAAAGATTACGTAGTCACATACCATAACGGTCGAATTCGCTTCGATTTGCTTAATAATTTGCTCACCGGAGGCTCGCTGGAATCTCGCCGGTGACAATCCGACACTGTCACCTTGTAGATCGGGATCCCCTCTTTCATTTTTCGGTGGTCACGCACCCAAATTCTTTCTTGGTTGGCCGAAATATTGACTTGAATCACCCGCCAAACCAATTTCCGATCTACCGATCGCCGGCGTTTGAGGAGCGATGGAATACACCGAAAGACTCGCCTCGTCGCTGGGAGTTTATCGGTGGTGTTGGTGTCCCCGTCCGACGCCTTGATTCGCCAGAACGAACAAAAAAACCATTTAAAATAAAAATAGAAAAACTCGACGATCGGACCACCAAAATGGAGGCCGGACGCCGGTGTGAGGAGAGGGCACGCCGCTCGTTGTCGTCGCGGTGGTGGCCGGCGTGAAGGGCGACCGGTGAGCCTCCCTTTCTCTCTTCTTTCTCTTTCTCTTTTCTTTTTCTTTCTTTCTTTGTTTCGTGGTCGACGACCACTGCATTCTTTGGTTTTAGTTTTTTTTTTCTTTACATTTGGTCCATGTTTGTTTTTCTCTTTGTTTGTTTCTTTATTGCCTTTATTTTGTGTTGCCGACACTTTTTTTTGTTTACTTTTCATATATTTATTTATATATATATTTATTTATCCATAATTTTATTATTTTAATTTCTAAAACTTTTGTTATTACTTTCAAAGCTCCGATTCATTTTAAAATCGATTCCATAATTTTTATCACATCAAAAATAGATAAAACATAAATTTTCGATTCAATCGGAGTTCATTATCAGTCCGATTTTAATTTGTCAGTCCAATCCAAAAATACCGGTGTTATAAAAAAATTTACTTTTTACAGCCAAAATAATCTATATATTATTTTAGGCTTAACTGAAATTGTTGGTAATTTTCGGAGTCCGTTTACTATTTTTGAATATTTATACAATATTAAGTCAATTTCCCGATAATAAAAATTGACTCGCTACCTTTTTCGTATTTTTGACTTTTGAAAGCCCATTTAACCTCTATTTCACTTCAAATTTCAAATATGGACTCACCATAACTAATACTTTTCAATGGTCCAACAAAATATTTTTCACTTCCGGATGCACTTTTCTGCCCGAAAAATACTATTTATTGTCAGAAAATACTGTTCACGGCTAATCCGGTGTTGAGTCTGTTACATGTTTGTATTGTCTCTAGTGCAAAGTAAGAAAATACCCTGCTCAATTTCCTTTATTTTTTATGGCTTATACAATGCATCTGTCTTTGAGTATAAGAGTGTAGAAATAGGATATATGGTCATTGGTATAATTTTAAGATGCTAGGGGGAATTATCTAGTTTGTACCTAATGATGATGATACCATAACCCTATTGGATGTCAAGTTTTTAAGGAATTCACAACTTTTGAAAAGATGAGGGTGGCCTCCAGCTTTCTTTTCCTCTGAGGAAAGGCATTCCAAGGCTGGGTTAGGTAAAGGCAAAGCCCCTACTGTTACTGACGAAGATGATACCAGTGAGAGTGAGGATGACAAAGAGGCTGAGGATGAGGACTTGGCTACTGATGCTGAAGAAGGTGGAAGTTCAGCTGAGTGGCAACAAGTCTTGGATATGTTAGACGCGATGAATGAGTCCAACAAGAATTTGCTTGCCAAGGTGGATAACATGGAGGCCAATATAAAGGAAATGAGCAAAAGCCATAAGAGTTTGAGCAGGAAGTTGTTATCCTTTTTTGAGAAACAAAACATGGAATTTAGCCCTTCTCAGTCGGATTCTCCTAGTGGAGCATCTTAAGGGCACTTTCTTTTACTCCTTTTTCTTTTTATTTTTCTTATGTTTTGTTTGTGTTTGTATTGTGATTTATTGATAATTCTTATTTTAGATTGTGCATGTTTCTTACATAATGAGGACATTGTGTCCTTAAGTGTAGGGAAGCTAGGTTGTTATTTTTATTTGGATTACATATTAGGTTGTGTCAATTGTATGTTTTTGGAGCTTTTATAGTTAATGATAGTTGGTGGTATGTTTATAGAATTTCCGGAAGTTTGGGATCCTTGGTCTGGTTGATGAAATTCTTGTGAAAATATTGTTGGATTACTTGTTTTAGTCTCTTGTGTGCACCTATGAAGAGTTATGTTTAGGCAAAGTGTTTTGGTATAGGCTCTTTTTAAATTGTGTTTCTTTATACATGTATTTTGATTGAGTGAATAGAACATGGCTTAGAGTAACTTTGAACTCTACCCTTGTGAGCATTTGAGCGTAAATGATGATCTAATTTTTTAAGAAAGTATCCTTTTATACCATATGCTCTAGAACTTGTGATGAGTAAGTTTTGAGATTACATATAGCCTCAAGTTATGCATGAAAAATGATAAGGGCATTAGAATTATTAGCGAATTTTAACTTTCTTAAAGAACCAACCTTTTTTACTTTAGGTATCCATTTTGAGCCTTAAACCATTTCTTTGTTTGTTATGCACATTATTAGCTTTAATCCACTTTTTGAAAATTAAACCTTTTTTTTGGCACCCTTTTGTGGGAAGTTTAGTATTACAATGCCATTTGAGACAAGTTTGCTTAGTTGAGGCATGATATTAGTTTTGATCCCTTTTCCTTATAAGTCCACTAAAATAAAAGACAAAGAAGAAAAACAAACTAGTTTATTACAGAAAAAAAGAAAAGAAAAATAAAGTTTTGAAAAAGAAGAACTAGTGATGTGGACATTAATAAGGGAGTTGGGAAAATTAAGTTAGAAACCTAATGTATCACGCTATGTCTTAATTGTAAGTTTCATGTGATATGGTAATTGCTTATCTTCTCCACATTTTGAGCTACTTAACCAAATTTATCCTACTTATTGCCTAAGCCAAGTTATAACCCTTATTAAGACCCTTTGATTTTGTGCATGGACTTTTGTGCTGGTAGTGGAGGTTTTTGCTCATTAAAAGCTTATGGTATGTATTGGTATATTAAGGATTAGGAGTAAAACACTAGCTACTAAATATGTAAGAGACGTGAGGAAAAGTACTTGATTGAGAGAGAGTTACCCTTTGTTAAGTGACATTTGCCATGATTGATACATGTTGTAAGAAATTAATTTCTAAGGTGTTTATACTCTTGTACTTTGCATTCTCATGACTTGTTGGTTAAGTGTACATGGTTTTTAAAGCTTGACTATTCATGATATTGCTTTGGAATTTGTTAGCGTAGACTGATGGATTATGAGATGTTAGGTTGTTTCATTTGTCATTATCTATTTGTCAAGAATAATGAGCTCCATGATGATGTGTTTGTTAGTGTGTTGTGTTGTGATTTGTGTTGTTGTTTCTTGCATTTTAAATTTTTGCTTGGGGAAAAGCAAAGGTTTAAGTGTAGGGAATTGATGTGTGTGGTTTAGTGCATGTTATCTTAGTGTTTTATGTTTGAATTTTTAAGAAAATATTTAGTTTTAGCTATTTTATGTGTGAAATGTGGTATCTTTTATGTTCTTGTTTGATTTGTGTGTGTGTAAGAGTGAAGTGATAGAAATAAAGGAGAAAAGAGGTATAAATTAAGCAAAGAAAAGATGTCTTATCACGAGCACGGTGCTGGTCGCAAGCACGATAAAGCAAGGCAGTAGAAGTGAAAGTCAAAGCAGAAGAAAAGTCTAGACTTGAGGGAGCATGTATGTCGCTAGCACGACATCAAGAGAATTTTGAGCAATTATTTTCAAAAGGCACTTGTAGTTGTATAACTTTCCACCAAAGTGCATATACCTTTAGAGGGGAACTTTAAAAGACAAATTTCTTGGAATATTATATAAATACAAGGGTGGTATGAAGATGGATATACAAGTTTTTAGAGAACAATTATATATATATTTTTTTGTTGTACAAAGTTAGAACAATTAACTTGATCTTTTGAGAAGAAGAAGAAGAAGAAGAAGAAGAAGAAGAAGAAGAAGAAGAAGAAGAAGAAAAATCTTTTAGAGATTGAAAAGGGTTGAGAGATTTCTTTTTATTCTCTCTCCTCTATTACTTCTTCTTTGTACTTATTTGAATGATATTTTAGAAACTTAAACATTGATGTTTTACATCTTTTCTATTCTTAGTAATATACATAGTCTTTTATTACACATTTTTCTATTAGTATTTTATGTGTGGTTATTGTAAGTAAGAATATAGTCGAGATATATATTCTTCCTTATAGCTAATGAAAGTTCATTATCAAATCATTGCTTGAGAGATCGAAATGTTAGGATAATTGCTATAAGTTGGTGTTTAATCTTAAAATATGTGTTTCTAATTAACTAATTCATTAATAAGAGTTAAGGTTTAGAATTATATATGCATATTTCAAGCCAATCTATTTCATGTCGAAAGAGAGAATTAGAACTTTAATCCAACTTGGCTTGCATTATAAGGATTGCATTTCAATTACGAGAATAATATCAAGTTTCATATTAGTCAACTCACATCATTAATCTAAATTGTCTTATTTGATTATAGTTTAAATTAGGTCTAACTAATATTTTAGTATTAGTATAGCATTAGTAGTTTAATTTACAATCTAGCCATTAAACATTGTAAACAAGATTGAGATTGAGAAGTAGTGAGTAATAACCAATCTAGCCCTCATTGGACTAATATGTTAAGTACTAATCGATAAACCGTGTGCTTGTGGATTTAGCACAAAACCCTAATTTTTGTATGTATATTATCTTATTGTTAACGTACGATTTGCTTCTGTAATAGTTTAAGTAGTTAATTTGTTTACTGATTTATTTACTACTTTTACTAATTGCTTGGGATGTTTATTTAATTTTATCGCTTCTTACATTGTGTGAGAGAGGATAGGGGAGTACATATAAAACTCAATTATAAAATAACACCTAACCAAAATGCCTAATAAGAATGATGTCACGAACACCAATCTCTGTTTGGGCATCAAAAGGTCGAGAATCATTTTTCGACATTTTGTTGGGTGAAGACTCCATGGAACCTACCTCTTTTAGGCCTATTTGTGGACACTTTCATAGGTTGACTACTAACAATAACTTGGGTTTAATCCCTTTTTATTGTAAAGTAGGCAATTTATGAGTTAAGTTAGCCTCTTTCGATTTTGGACCTTAAAAGGAAGCCTCCGAGAATGAACCCAAAATTGAGAGGGCTCTGGCGCTTGTCAAAGTGGCGACTCCACTAGGGACTAAAGAGACTTTGCTCTGAAAAACATCTTGGTTAAGTTTTTTATAATTGGGTTTTATTAATTAATCCTATCTTCTTTCTAAATTGCATTTCTCGCATTTATCTTAGAACCTTAGAATTTAGTTAGGCATTCCTTTTCAGCCGCGGTGCTATCCTAAAGTACGCCTTATGTTCACTCAATGTAAAAAGGTGCTAAGGAGACCCACCAACCTAAATCTAGTACCAAATGGTATATAAATTGGTGAACCATCGGTCGCTATGCTTGTGATGAGTTAGACCTATTGGCAGAGACCATACTTGAGTAGCCCTAAAGTTTCATAACCCTTGACTCAAGTCCATGTAATGACAATAGCAACTTCCTTTAGGTTGTATAACCATAATAATATTTTTCTTGCTATGTGGATCCTTATGTATTGACCAAACTCAAATAAATTAAAAGGGTACCAGTCAAAAGTTGCCATGCCCCGATGGGCCCAACCCGATCTATCTGAGTTAGTCAAAATACATAATGATCAAAACCAATATGCTTGCACTTTTAATTAGAGAGGTTATGCTGTCAGTTTTTTGCCATGCACTATGCGCATCTATTGGGTACCTTATTGACCCATAGGCTAAGCCCATATAGGAAAAGACCACACAACCATCTGTGTGAGGGTAATAAAGTTGAAAGGTTATTGCTATGCTTGTGTGTGGCTGTGATTGATGTCTAACAAAATCATATCTTGCATTCATACATCATGTATATACCATGCTCATGCATCACTCCTAAAATCTGATTTTTGTAGCCATCATAGACTCATCTAGGTGGTCCAGAAGGTCAGACAATCACCTAGTCCGAAGATCTATATCCAGGCTATTAAGGTCAAGTTCAGATTTGAAGTTAGGCTCAGAGGTTAATTCTGAGTTGGGTTCAAATCAGTTATCAGAAAGTAGTTAAAAATAAGTTTAGACATAGAGAATGAAGGATTAAATGAGACCAAAAGGGTGAATTAGATTGGGAGAGTGACTTATGACATAACAATAAGGTTTCCATTTTTTAGAGAAAGAATGAATGTTACGCCTGCTGGGACTTTAATAGTGTGGGATGATTTGGATTGAAGATTGGATAGGAGGTTCCAGGATTTCGAAGAGAGACTTATAGCCATGATAGGTTTGATGGTGGCTTATATAGCACCTAACATTAGAACTCAACCTGCATCACCTGCTCGTGAGACAACGAAGCCAATGTATGTTGGGAATGCTACCGCAGCCGATGCTACTATAATTCAAGGCCTACTTAGGAGAGAAATGAGGTATGATCCTAAAGATAATTTCATAGAAGAGGAAGACAAAGAATAAATGCCTCTAGTGATGAACATAAAAATTGGAGGTCCTAGTATGAAGGATCTAGTCTTTAAGAAGATAGAGGAAAAGATTGAGGCTATATCTAGATTATTGTTTGATTGTAGAGGAATGAACCCTGAGGATAGAGATTTAGATGGAGATGAGCTATTACCTTAGAGATTCAAGATGCTTGATTTGTAAAGGTTTGATGGCACTTCAGACCCTTCGGCCTATGTGAAGCAATATACATTGATTATGAAGGGAACCACCTTGATTAAGAAGCAGAAGGTGGAGTATTTTTGTCTGAGTTTAAATAAGCCCACAATAAAAGGAAGAATCCAAGGAGGAAAGGGAAAGAAAAGGGAAGAGTAGGTGGAAATCAAGCCCAATTGAGGTTAGTGGATGTGTATTACATTGAACTTACTATTTTAGATGAATTTTCCTAATTTTTCTATTATGTAACTATGTTTAATTGCATGTAATTATGAAATAAATTAAGGTAATATCATATAATGTCAAATTAAGTTGTTAGAAACTTAATTAAGGTGAGAAACTTAATTAAAAGGGGTAAGAGTTATGTTGGCCGAATTATGTACCTTAGGGAACCTTAGTGTAAAATGGCATATAATTGGGTATTTTATAATAAATAGCTAAATTAATGTGTAAAAGATGAAATTATGTTGATTAAATTAAAATATGAGGTTCTATCCTAATTATGATATAGTTACATAATGGTGAAAATCGTGGTATCTTAAAGATATTCAAATGTAATTCATGCAAATTGCTATGTTATGTTATAAAATGAATATTTAAGCATGTATGGCATGAAATTGGAGGAAGAAAGAATTTGGAAGTGTGATTTTTCCATGTGGCCGAATAGTGTTACTTGTGGAATGAAATGGTTTAATTGAATTTTATAACATTAAATGCCTACATATGAAGAATTATTAAATAATAAACTCATATGAGAACAAATTAGGGTATAATGTGATTAAAAGATCATGATGATGATAATAAAGTTCGTGTGAAAACAACTTATAACATACTGAGATTGATGCATTGTGTTGAGAACAATTTAAGTATGAAAATATAATGATTTATAATGCTCTTAGTGTTCAGTGGGTAACCCAGGACCCTAGGATAGTATGACTAACCATGGGGTCACTTATCCCACGGTGTTCTGTGTATTGTACTACTAACTTACTGTCCTGTATTGAAAAAGTGAGGATATTGTTAGCCGGCTCATTATACTGACATATTGGGGAGTAGTATTGTACCCTACTGGTACGATCGCTCCCGCTCACTAGATTTGCTCATTTGCTTATTCGGTTCATGGTTTTCCTACTGTCTACAACTAGGAGTATAATGGTAATTTTGAAATAAACTACCCATAATCTGGAACTGGCAGCCATTGTGTTTTCTTTGAAGATATGGAGACATTATCTATACGGGGAGAAATGCTACATTTATACTGATCATAAAAGTCTGAAATATCTGCCCACACAGAAAAAACTCAATTTACGACAAAGACGATGGCTAGAACTCATCAAGGACTATGATTGCTTGATTGGTTACTATCCTAGCAAAGCAAATATCGTAGCTGATGCGCTCAGTAGGAAGTATTTAATGGCCCTACGAGCTATGAAAGTGAGATTAAATATAGCATAGGATGGAGCACTTGTGGCAGAAATGCAAATGAAACCAGATTGGCTTCAACAAGTAAAGGTTGCTCAAAGACAAGATAAAAGGCTAGCCTCTATTATGTACCCAGCAATACAGAATTGAAGAAAAGTGTTCTGATAGAAGCTCATAATAGCCCCTACACTATGCATCCCGACAGTAACAAAATATATCAAGAACTGAAGCAATCATACTGATGGCCAGGAATGAAGAAGGAGATAGCGAATTTTGTAACAAGATGTTTAATTTGTCAATAGGTCAAGGCTAAACATCAAGTGCCTTCAGGGTTATTACATCCTATCACTATACCAGAATGGAAATAGGAGCGGATTACAATGAATTTTATATTTGGTTTACCACTTATGAAAAAACAACATGATTCCATTTGGATAATTGTGGACAAGATGACTAAATCAGCTCATTTTCTCCCAGTGAGATCGAATTTCTCTTTATCCAGACTTGCAGAAATTTATGTAAATGAAATTGTGAGGCTTTACGGTGTTCCAATATCCATAATTTCTAATAGGGACCAACGGTTTACTTTCAGATTCTGGAAGAAACTCTAAGAAGCACTCAGAACCCGTTTAGATTATCATACAGCTTTCCATCCACAAATAGATGGCCAATCCAAGTGGGTGATATAGGTATTGGAGGATATGTTATGGTGTTGTGTGTTACAGTTTGGAGGTAGTTGGGAGAGATATCTTTCATTAGCCGAATTCGCCTATAACAATAGCTATCAGTCTAGCATTAAGATGGCGCCATATGAAGCACTGTACGGGAGGAAATGTAGGACACCTTTATGCTGGATAGAATTGAGTGAAAACAAGTTTGTGGGATCCAACTTGATTAAAGAAGTAGAAGAAACGATGAAGCTAATCAGACATAACTTGAAGGCAGCAATGGACCGACAAAAGTCATATACAGATTTGAAGAGAAAGGACATAGAATTCAATGTGGGGGATAAAGTATTTCTAAAAGTTTCTCCATGGCGAAAGATTCTCCAATTTGGTAAAAAAGGTAAGCTTAGTCCCAAGTTTATTGGACCTTACGAAGTAATACAGCGTGTGGGACCAGTGGCATACTGGTTAAAGCTACCTTTTGAATTGGAGAGGATCCATGATATATTCCATGTTTCTATGTTAAGGAGATATCGTTCGGATCCTTCTCATGTCATTACATTAGAAGAAATACAGTTGAGTCATGACTTGTCCTATGATGAAGAACCAGTGAGAATCATAGCTCGGGAAACCAAGCAATTACGAAATAAGCAGATCCCATTAGTCAAAGTGCTTTGGACATGCCACAATGTAGAAAAAGCTACCTGGGAATCAAAGGAGACAATGAGACAATAGTATCCCCATTTATTCGGTCCAGGTAAATTTCGAGGATGAAATTTTTATTTAAGGGAAGAAGTACTGCAACACCCCTAATTTTGCATCTGTCATGCATAGTAAATCTTAGAGCATGATTCGTACAAGTTAAACGGAGGTTAATGGTACAATTTGAGGAGAAACTGAGGCCAAATAGGCCTCCAAATGAGTGAGCAAAGAAAATTTTACGAGTTTACCTAAGATTGATCAATACTTTGACCGAGCAATTGGGGGATCTAGAGATCTCTGATTGATTTCATATTTAACATACATCATATAAATAATGTAAAGACACCCTAGGAATCAAAAAATAGTAATTCTGATAATTCGGGAATTTTGAGCTTTGGACCGGCTACACAGGCTTTCGGGGCCAGAAGTATACCAAAATGATATTAGAATAAGCTAAAAGTTTTACCACATGCTCTTGAATATATAGGAAAACTCGAGGAAAAATTTCATGGCAATATGATGTTGGAAACCAAAATTCATATTTTAGGGTGTAAAACCGAAATCGAGTCAATTGAAAGGTCAAACTCGAGAATTTTGACATATAGGTACATAGAGGTTATTAAAATGAAGTTATTATCCAGTGTGTATAAGACCATGGTAAATAGATATGTAGAAATGGGTGATCGAGTGACAAGTGGCTTAATTTTAAGCCATTGGATTCAATAGTAAAAGATTGAATGTTGGCCCTTCCTTTTTACCACTACAAGACAAGTATAAAAGGAGTCAGATTTCTGGAATTCACCATGAAATTCCAGCATTTGGTTCCCTTCCCTTTGAAAAATATGAACCTAGCAAAACTAATCCCTCTCCATTATTTTTCTTTCATCCAAGCTTTATATCTCCGAATTCTAAGCCCTAATTTCAACCTATTACCTATAATTTCATCCTCTTTAACCTAGAATAACATTTTCAGCAAGGGGAAGTCAAGAATTGTAGAAATAAGGTAAGAAAAGTTTAGAGTAATTGAGTGATTTTGTCAGTTTTAGGTGGAGTTAGTGGGAAAATTTTATATGAGCATGTAGGGAATGATTAGGAGAGTATTTTAGTAGCTTTAATTTGCTTAAAATTTCAACTTAAACTCACAAATTTTCTCTCTCAAAATTCGGACAAAAGAAGAAAACAAAAGAGAAGGAAGAAGCCAAGGAGGAAAGGGAAAGAAAAGGGAAGAGTAGATGGAAATCAAGCCCAATTGAGGTTAGTGGATGTGTATTACATTAAAATTCACTATTTTAGATGAATTTCCCTAATTTTTCTATTATGTAACTATGTTTAATTGCATGTAATTATGAAATAAGTTAAGGTAATATCATATAATGTCAAATTAAGTTGTTAGAAACTTAATTAATGTGAGAAATTTAATTAAAAGGGGTATGATTTATGTTGGCCGAATTATGTACCTTAGTGAACCTTAGTGTAAAATGGCATATAATTGGGTATTTTATGATAAATAGCTAAATTAATTTGTAAAAGATGAAATTATGTTGATTAAATTAAAATATGATGTTCTATCCTAATTATGATATAGTTACATAATGGTGAAAATCGTGGTAACTTAAAGATATTCAAATGTAATTCATGCAAATTGCTATGTTATGTTATAAAATGAATATTTAAGCATGGATGGCATGAAATTGGAGGAATGAAGAATTTGAAAGTGTGATTTTTCCATGTGGCCAAATAATGTTACTTGTGGAATGAAATGGTTTAATTGAATTTTATAATATTAAATGCCTATATATGAAGAATTATTAAATAATAAACTCATTTGAGAACAAAATAGAGTATAATGTGATTAAAAGATCACGATGAGGATAATCAAGTTTGATTGAAAATAACTTATAGCATATTGAGATTGATGCACTGTGCTGAAAATAATTTAAGTATAAAAATATAATGATTTATGATGTCCTTAGTGTTCAGTGGGTAACCCAGGACCCTAGAATAGTATGGCTAGCCATAGGGACACTTATCCCGCGGTGTTCTGTATATTGTACTACTACTTTACTGTTCTGTACTAAAAAAGTGAAGGTATTGTTAGTCGTCTCATTATACTAACATACTGGGGAGTAGCATTATACCCTAGTGGTATGGTCGCTTTCGCTTACTGGATTTGCTCATCCGCTTATCCGGTTCATAATTTTTTGACTGTCTACAACTAGGGGTAAAATGATAATTTTGAAATAAACTGCGCAAAAGATGTATTTGTGGCTTCTAAAATGTTAAAAATGTGAATAAGAATGAGATAAGATGAAAAATGAGGTATATATTTTTAACAAGGGCAAAAGTATAAATTACGCGATTAACTGAGGGAAAAATGGTCAATTGGAGGTAATAATGTAGTTAAAATGATCAAGATGGGTAAATTGATTAAAAAGGGTAAAACAGTAATTAAGAAAGGTCAGAGGGACTGAACGGTAATTTTCCATCTAAGAAAAAATTTTTAAGAACTAAAATGTAATTTGTGTAATTAAAAAGGAAATAAAAATCAAAGGAAGTCAACTAAGTCAAATTGGAGTTAAATTAGTTAACCGAAAGAAAAGTCAACAGAAAAAGTCAAAATTGGGTCAAATATTGAAAAAGTCAAACTTCAAGGCTATAATTGTAATTTTTCACTTAAATTAAAGAAATTGTGAAATTAAACATGAAAGAAAAATTTTGATTTGATTAGGAGAAAATTTTAAGATAAGGAAAATAAATTTAGAATTTATGAAATTTAAAAATTTAATTAAATTATTAACGAATTAATTGATTAAATTGTATAGAATATATATATTGAGTGAAATTTTTTGAAGATACATCCACCACTAAGTGACTATGTTGCTTAGCGTGTAGCTTACTGTAACTGCACGCAGGGACAAGTGTAGCTAGCTAGCACCGGAGATTAATAGTGGCATGTATAGAGAAGAAGCCCTTTTTTATTTCTTTTGGATTGTATAATTATGTTTAACTCACAAGTATTACATAAAGTTTGGTTGTAATAACTTATATATATGTAGTGAATTTAATGGTTTGGTTGGCGTGCTTAAATTGATACATTTATTTGATTGTGTGGTGAATTATATTGAAGTGTTGTGTTGATTGATTGAAGTTTGGGAGTTGGAGAAATGATTTTTGGGAGTGTAAACTGAATTTTGCAGGTTTGGATAGCATGAATATTAAGCCGTCATGTTGTCGGATTTTCTTTTAATTTAATAATAAATTAACTGTAGTAGGAGTATTAATAAAATAATATGGACTAGATAATTGTTTAGAGGGTGTTACATTAAATGGTATTAGAGCGTGATTTAGGCGGTCCTAAGATCGGGGTTAATGCATAGGATGTGATGTTAACTGGGAGAATTGGTGAACATATGATAATGATACTGTACATGCCACTATATTGTGATATAAATGCTGGAATTTTAATCTTACTTGTCCCTTGTGCATTTCAGTTTTGGCTATGGCTTTTAGCTCTAGACAAATTGCTGAGATAGCGAGTGATACTGAGAGTGAGGCTATTGTGAGCCCAGAAATACAGGAATCAACACCGAGTACCAGATCACAGTGGCCCTCCCAGCACACTCCTACACCATTTCCACAGTCACCTCTGCCTCCTACACCAGTTGATGTTAAGCGAATGATGGCAGAGTTCTTTCAGAGATTTCAGCTTCAGCAGCAAGCACCACCCCGGTCATCTAACAGATCTATACTTGAGCAATTAAAAAGATTGGGTGCAGAGAATTTTTATGGCCGAGAGCCGATCATAGCTACACAGGCAAAATAATAGCTTAATAAAATTGATAGGCTATTGCAAATTACACATAACCCATCAGAAGAAAAGCTTAAAGGGGCAATAGCATTATTCCAGGGACACAGTTAGACGTCATACACCACCAGAATAGGTTACCTGGGATTATTTCTACAAACAGTTTCGAGATAAATATGTGGGCAGAGAATATCTGAGAGCTATGGAGGAGGCTTTTTGGCGATTATGCTAGGGTACACGGTCAGTTCAGGAGTATGATCGGGAATTTGAGAGGCTGAGTTTCTATATGAAAGAATACAATTTTCCTCCAGAGAAAATGTGTTAACTTTTTGAGAGAGGTCTCCATAATGATTTGAGAAAGATCTTAGCTGTGCAAGAGTATTCAAATAGAATGGAGCTAGTAGATGCGGCTATTAAGATGGAGACTGTTTAGCAAGAAAAAGCAAGTAAATGGGCTAAATTCTAGCAGAGAAGAAGGCTAGCTTCAGGAGCATCGTGCAGTGGATCCAGCAAGAGAGTTAGGGGTTCCACAGTAGCTCCCCCACAGGATTCCTAGGCTATGCCAGCAGCGAGTCAGTGTACCACAACACAGGCACCCTCTTCTTTTGCATCAATGGGTAATGCTTCCCGAAGCCAGGGTTCTAGTAGATCAGAGGTGCTAGTTTACAAGCACTATGGGAGACAACATGCAAGGGAGTGCTGGAGATTGATAGGAGTATGTCTGAGGTGTGGATCCCGAGATCACCTAGTGATGAACTATCCTAGAGCACTGACACAGGATACTGTTGGCAGATGAGGGTTTCTTTTAGGCCGAGGTCGAGGTAGAGGCAGGTCCAGTAGGACTGCATCTGCCCGAGGTCGTGCCACAACTCCACCAGCTTCAGATAGGCCATCTTTGGCCAGGAATTATGCAGTTAGAGCCTGAGAGGAGCAGAATGCTTTGGATGTAATTATAGGTAAGTTTCACCTTTTTGATGATGCTGTTTGTGCACTGATAGATCTCGAGTCTACACATTCATATTTAAGCACTAGAGTTGCACAGGTAAAGGGACTAGAAAAAGCACAGTCAAATTAGGATATTCTGGTGAGTAACCCTTTGGGTCATAGTGTGATTGTGAATAAGGTATATAGGGATTGTACTATCCAGATACAACAGACTATCTTCCTTGCAAATCTGATTGAACTTCCATTTCACGAGTTTGATATTATCTTGGGGATGGATTGGCTCTAAAAACACCGAGAAATTGTCGATTGTTATTTGAAAAGGAGCACTTTAAAAACCCCAAAAGATAAAAAAATTTTGGTTATAGGGGAACGATCTGACTTCTTATCAAATGTCATCTTAGCTACTACAACAAATAGGTGTATTAGAAAAGGGTGTGCAACCTATTTGGCTTTTGTTACTGAATCTGAGGCTCAGAAGTTGCAAGTCAGTGATGTACCTACAGTTAGAGACTTTCCTGATGTCTTTCCTGATGAATTACCAAGATTACCCCCAACAAGGGAAGTTGAATTTAGCATTGATGTGTTACCTAGTACAGCAACCATTGCTATGGCTCCTTACCGTATGGCACTAGCAGAATTGAAAGAACTGAAGATTTAGTTACAGGAATTATTAGAAAAAGGATTCATCCGTCTAAGTGTTTCCCTCTGGGGAGGTTCAGTGTTATTTTTAAAGAAGAAAGATGGGTCTCTCAGATTATGCATTGACTGTAGGCAGCGGAATAAAGTCACCATAAAAAATAAGTATCCATTACCTAAAATCAACGATTTGTTTGATCAACTGAAGGGTGCCAGTACATTTTCAAAAATTGACTTGAGATCGAGCTATTACCAGTTGGATTAAAGGAAGCAGACATCTTGAAGACTGCTTTTCATATGAGGTATAAACACTATGAATTTGTAGTTATGCCTTTTGGTCTCACTAATGCATCGGCTGCTTTCATGGATTTGATGATTCGTGTCTTTCATCCCTATCTGGATCAATTCGTGGTGATATTTATTGATGACATCCTGGTCTATTCTAAGACACTAGAGAAACATGATCTACATCTGAGAATTATACTATAGACATTGAGGGACAAGCAGCTATATGTTAAATTCAGCAAATGCGAGTTTTGGCTGAATGAAGTAGCTTTACTTGGCCACGTAGTTTCAGCTGAAGGTATCAAGGTGGATCCCAAGAAAATTGAAGCAGTTCTTAATTGGAAGCAGCCTAAAAATGTTCCAGAAGTTCGAAGGTTTCTTGGATTAGCTTGGTATTATAGCCGATTTGTGAAAGGATTTTCTATGATAACCTCTTCACTTACCAAGTTACTACAAAAGAATGCCGGATTTGAATGGACTGAGAAATGTCAGCAAAGATTTGAGAAGCTGAAAAGTATGTTGACTGAGGTTCCTGTTCTTACTCAACCCATTTCAAGCAAACCTTATGTTATTTACAGTGATGCCTCTAAGAACAGGTCTTTCTTTGATAAGAATCGATACGATCTTTATAAGGTTCCTCTTCTGAATGAAAAAGAAACTGAGGATTGAAACTTGTCCAAGAAACACTCATATTCTTATAACAAGTTGAATCATTAAACCACCTAGATGACTCTGTAATGGCTAAAAAGAAATTTGTTAGCATGATGCATGATTATACATAGGCATGTTGTATATCATTTTTAAAACACATGCACAAATCAAAACAAACCTTCCAACCTTGTTTCTCTCACACAAGCGGTCGTGCAGTCTCTTTCCTAGGCAAGATTAATTCATAGGTTAACAAGGAACCCAATAAACGTGAATGGTACACAACAAAAAACCAGCAGCATGACCCTTCCTTATTTAAAGCGTAAGCAGATGCATCATTGATCTCTATATATTTGGATCATTCAGATAAATAAGGATAGGCCCATCGGGGAATGATAGCCTTTGATTAATACCTATCTTAATTTACTATAATTTGACCAGATATATAGATATCCAAGTAGCAAGCACAATGTTAGGGTATATGATACCTAGAGGAAGTTTTTATGGCCATTACATGAGGTTTTGGTTTTGTAGTACAACTTTAGGGCTACCCAAGTATGGTCTCTGCCAATAGGTCTAACTCATCACAAATGTAACGACCGATCGAGTCTTCATTTCACATACCAAAAAAGGTACGAGAGTTGTGTTGGTGGTCCTCTCTAACACTCCCCCACATTGAGTGAACATAGGATCGTGCTTCGAGATTACACTGGGGCTAAGTGAGGATGCCTAACCTAATTCTAAGGCCGTAGCATGCTCTAATGCAATCTATTGCAGAAGATGGTTAGAATAATTAAGCACAAACATTTACTTGAATTAAATTAACCAAGCTGCTTTCAAAGTAGACTCTCAAACCATCTCAGGTGGAGTCGCCACTGTGATGCTTACAGAACACCGTTAGGTATCTAGTTTATTCCTGAAGACCCATTTTTATAGCTCAGGACCATATCAAGGCTCTTTTAACTCGTAAAAATCAATTGCCTCGCAATGGGTAAGGATTTAACTCAATACACAATGCCCCAGACCTAAAGAAGGCATGGGACAACGTCTTGAGGAATCTTTATCCATTTACTAATGAATAACTTACAAGGCATCTACTGAGCATCACAAGGCATATATTATGGAGTCACCACCGAGTAGAACATTAAAAAAGTGATTTTTTGCCTTATGAAGCCGAAACTAGAGATTGTTCGGACTTCATCCCTATTCACAACTTGGTTAACGATTATTCAAACAAAAAGCTTACACTTAACTATTCCTAGGTCTTCTCAAACATTAAGAAGTTAAATGATGCATTGCAAGCACCTTGAAAATATTGTATATCAATAAATCACACATAAAATCGGGCAATTAATTTAATGGGGACATTGGTCCAAAAGTCAATTATTTATATAGGAAATTTCTTTCTAATCTGTTTCTAATTTATCATTCAAAGAAAATGTTTAATAAAGAATAAGACAATAAGATAAAGAGATAATCATGCATAAATCGAGATATTATTTGAATTCGAAACATTGGTTTCCTCATGTATACTTATGAAAATAATTTATGTGACTTTTGAAATCAAATAAGACATTGGTTCATTTTATTAATAAAATCATATTTATTGAATAAAATATTTAATATGAATTTTTCTAATTTTCATACCAAAAATACCTTTTTACTAATTATTACAATCTGCATAATAATAAAAGGCCAAATACAAATAACTTAAATAAATTTAGCTAAATTAATCGCTTTGGGGTTAACTGGATTCCCTTATTTCTCTTAGCTCCTCCAAATAAATTCAAACATTTATACACAAAAACACAATAGAAGTAAATGGATTAATTAAATAAGAATAATAATAAAAATAATATATTCTAAATATATTAGTATAAATTAAAGAAATAAATATATATTAATATATTTATTAATCATAAAAAATAATGGAACCTCATAAACAAACAGAAGAAACGAGAAAAAGGATGGTAGAAATTGGTAAAGAAGTGAGTCCATGGTGGAAAACGAGTCACGGCTTTGAGTGGAACGAGTTATGTTCCCTCAAGTGAGTCACTGGCCATTCCATAGTGAGTCATGACGAGTCAAGAGCGAGTCACGGACTAAGACCGTGACTCACTCACGACTCAATGCCGTGAGTCACTTTTGGACTGTCCAATAGCTACTGGACTGATGCCATGACCAAAGCTCAAAGCTCCAAACTTATTTTTAAGGCTCAAAACACATTAAAAAACACCCCTTAGGATTAGATTATACACTCAAAATAAGGTTTAAAACACAAAACAACATCATTTACACCAAGTTTTTTAGTGAGAGAATTATGCTTTTAGAGAGAGAAAGTAGCTACTAAAGTGCATTAAACTCAATTCAATTTGCAAGACAATAGCATATTCAGGTGTACAACACAAAAACACACATAGACATGCCAATAAACATCATTTATACATGGAGAACAAGATACATAAAGTTCTACAGATAATAAAAACAAGAAACAGAGCATGGCTATGGCAGCAAAATTCAAAATGAATTTTTTCAAGAATTAAAGTGTTAGATCTATACCAAAGCTAGAGGTTTTCCTCTTGTATTATGTTCAATGTTGCTATTTTCTAGAACCAATGAGAGTGCCCTTTTGGTTCTCCTTTCTACTTCTTACGTTTTTTTTTCAAAACCAGACTCCCTAAAAACTATTTGTTTTTTTCTTATTTTTTTCTCCTTTTTTTCTAAAGTTTGTTGCTTGTTATTATTTCAAAACATCCCATCCCTTAAAATGTCTTGAATTAGCATCAAAAAATAGAAGATTTTTATTTTGAAATTATCCCTTATTTAATGGGGGAAAAACTACGATTTTAGACTGAAAAAATCCAATCACGATCTTAACTAGTCAGTCACAATCACTGACTCACGGTCTTGACTCAGTGGGCCTACTCTGAAAAACCAAAAGCCCTTTTTTAGATAGAAAGAGAGTGAGTTACGGACTAAAGGTCGTGACTCGCTAGTGAGTCACGGTGCTGACAAGTAACGATCTTAAGTCAACCTAAGGACCTATATTGCAATCTGGAAGAAGGGAGTGAGTCACCTCTTAAAGCTGTGACCCAGTAGTGAGTCACAATCGTGACTCGTGAGTCAAGGCTGTGACTCATTTCTGAGTCAGCCAACAACCCTTAATCATGCTCAACTCACCTAATCCCTAAAATGAAATCAAGATATGCTTTTAAAAGACCCCCCTAAAAGCCTGGTAAAATATTTTCTTAAAAAAATAATGCAAGAGAAGAAAGAACACTGTTGCTTCCTGGTTGTTTCTAAAATAGCATCATCCTCATTAGGTAACCCTAACAGAGGCTGAATCAGGTCCAATATCTACACCAAGCCTTAAGGATTTTGGGCTCGAACTAAGTTGGGCTTTTTACATGATGGTTCTCTGGGCTAAACTTGGTACAAACCCAATCAATAGATAATGTCGAGCATTATCAATGAGAAAACAGAAAAATAGGTTTAGCTTTTTTTTTTTTCCTTTTCTTCTTTTGTCTCCTTATTGTTTGTCGCTATGCTAGTCCTTAATCTAGGTTAGGGTTAGGGTTAATAGTGAATTTCTTCCATTGTTACATGCAATGTTGAAGGTTAAAATTGAGAGAAAAAAAAGAAATCGAGTAAATTGCTTATTAGGTATAAAGGTAGGGGCAATTTTGACATTTTATATCAGTTACTATGATTTCCCTCCAAATTAGAAGTAAATATTTTAGCGTATAAATTGAAAAATCAAGTTACACTCATTTTATTCTTCATTTGCTCGAAATTACTCTGTATTTTGGCAAATCAAAGAGAGTAAATTTAACTTACTCCCTATTAGTCTCAATAACTCCATTGTTCAATTTATTTTAATGAAGTAAAAGAGTGTAATGTAAAATTAATTTACTCTTATTTACTTTTAATTATTTGAATACTTAAAAGTAAATATAGAATAACTTATAGTTATTCTTTGTAATTAGAAAAGAAGTGTGTGTGTGTATATATATATATATATATATTCTAAATCTTGATAAACCAAACAAAGTAAACTCTCCTTTGGTTAGTTCCGGTTACTCTCATCCAAACAAAGGCTGAAACCAAAGTCCTAGCGAATGGACGGAGTTTCTATTTCAACGCTTCTTCAGTTAGGATCTGCAAAATGCCATGAAAAAGGAGAACCAAAAATTACCCTTCTTGCCACTTCAATGGCCGACCTCCGCAGATCCCTCACCGCCAAGCGGCTTCTCAAGCTCCTCAAAGCCGAGAAGAATGCTTTATCCGCACTCTCCCTCTTCGACTCAGCGACTCGCCGGCGGGGTTACACCCACTCTCCGCACGTGTTCCACCACATGCTTCGTCGACTCGCCGAGTTAAGACTCGTAGCCCATGTTTCTCGGATCGTCGAGCTCATTAAAACCCAGAAATGCCATTGCACAGAAGATGTTGCTTTAACTGCTATCAAAGCTTATGCAAAGAACAAAATGGCAGACAAAGCTTTACATACTTTTCAGCAAATGGAGCAAATATTTGGTTGCAAACCGGGCATTAAATCTTATAATACTTTGCTAAATGCATTTGTCGATTGGAATGAGTGGGACAAGGCGGAGTCTTTCTTTGCTTATTTTGAAACGGCGGGTGTGTCTCAAAATTTGCAAACTTATAATATTCTGATCAAGATTTCGTGTAAGAAGAAGCAAACTGAGAAGGCAAAAGGGTTGTTAGGTTGGATGTGGGATAATGGTTTTAAGCCTGATGTGTATACTTATGGAACTTTGATCAACGGAATGGTGAAAAGTGGCGACTTGTTAGAAGCACTGGAGGTGTTCGATGAAATGTTTGTGAGAGGGGTCGTACCTGATGTTACATGTTATAATATGTTAATTGATGGGTTTTTAAAGAAAGGTAACTATGTTAAGGCCAAGGAGACATGGGAGAGGTTAGGGAAGGGGTCTTCGGTTTATCCAAATGTAGCTACTTACAATATTATGATTAATGGGTTATGCATGTGTGGAAGGTTTGATGAGAGTTTGGAGATATTGGAGAGAATGAACAAGAATGAGCGTGATAAAGATATAATTACATATAGCACTTTGATACATAGGTTATGTGAAGCTGGGAATGTTGATGGGGCTATCAGACTTTATAGAGAGATTGTTGGAAGTGGTCAAGCGGTCGATGTGGTTACTTACAATGCAATGCTGAATGGCTTTTGTCGTGCAGGGAAGATAAAGGAGAGTTTTGAATTGTGGATGGTAATGGGGAAGGAGAATTGTCAGAATGTTGTTAGTTATAACATATTAATCAAAGGATTGTTTGCAAATGGAAAGGTGGAAGAAGCAATTTCTATTTGGGAACTCTTGCATAGGAAGGGCTGTGGGCCTGATTCCACGACTTATGGCATTTTAATTCATGGTTTATGCAAAAATAGGCTATTGAACAAGGCTTTAACTATTTTGAAGGAGGCTGAGGATGGAGCTGTTAAGCTTGATAGGTTTGCATATTCTTCTATGGTTGATGGCTTGTGTAAAGAAGGAAGAATAGATGAAGCTATAGGCATAGTCAATGAAATGGACAAGCATGGCTATGAGCTGGTTCCTCATGTCTGTAATCCTCTAATTAATGGGTTTGTAAGAGCCTCCAAACTTGAGGAGGCAAAAATCTTTTTCAGGGAAATGAAGTGTAAGGGTTTCTCACCCAATCTTATCTCCTATAATACGCTTATATATGGTCTATGTAAAGCAGAAAGATTTAGTGAGGCATATTCTTTTGTTAAGGAGGTGCTTGAGAAGGATATGAAGTCAGACATGATAACTTATAGCTTGTTGATGGATGGCCTCTGTCAAGAAAAGAAGATTGATATGGTTCTCAACTTGTGGCACCAAGCTCTTGAAAAAGGTTTTAAGCCTGATCTAAAGATGCGCAACATTTTAATGCATGGGCTCTGCTCAGCTGGCAAAATCAAAGATGCTTTACAGCTTTATTCAAACATGAAGTGTTCAGCCTGTGTTCCAGATCTTGTGACACACAATACCTTAATGGAGGGGCTCTATAAAGCCAGAGACTGTGAAAAAGCATCAGAGATTTGGGATTGTATTTTAACAGATGGCCTACAGCCAGATATCATCTCTTATAATATTACTCTGAAGGGACTTTGTTCTTGTGGTAGAATATCAGATGCCATTGGGTTCTTGAATGATGCTTTGAGTCGGGGAATACTTCCAACTGCTATCACATGGGACATCCTTGTCAGAGCTGTAGTTAATTTTGGTGCTTCCTGATTTGTGGGGGGTTTAAAATATTTTGGGAGTATGTGTTTTCTTTGTGAATTCTACATCTATCCTCTCTGCCTCTTTATTTGTTTTGTTATAGAACAGAAGCTGATTTCTGATGATACACTTCTCCTATGTTTAGGATTGGGCAACTTTATGCCAACAAGAATTTTCAACTCATTTCAGCTGCCAGCTATATTGGTATGTTTGTGATGTTAAGATCCCTGTAAATCCTGGATTCAGGTAGAATGGGAACTTGAATCAGTAACCCCTTGTTTGGATCATGGTTATGGATGGTATGGTGCAATATTGTATTGGGTTGAGAAGATTTCCAACCCATCAGTGTGATATTTGATGGTAACTCAGTCAACTTTTTTGTATAAATTTTAAAGCCACCAAATTGGTGGTTTATCATGGTTTTCTATATTTTTATTTCCTTGATTTTGAAAACTCCCTCTAATATAATTCTAATCTTATTTCTTTTTTATCAAAAGTATTTTTATATTTTCCTTTCACTAAAAATTTATTAAACTATGTCACATTTTGCCAAACATTTTAATAGTAATTATATTGCACCATACTACACCTTACCATGCAATGACCCATCCCTTCTAAAAAGGAGTAAGTGGCTTATGGGATCTTCTTGATGATAATTCTTTCATGGTAATTAAGGTGAGTGTCATTGGTTTCTAATGCATTGCTTATTCTAGTTACTGAAGGGTCCTCTTGTTTCAAACAATATTTCTAATTGAGTGGCCATATCTGCAGGTGTTCGTACCTAAGAGCTTGGAGAATGATGAGGTGTGTGCTATATTCCTTTGTCAAATCACTACATAGTACAGTTGTTTGCTTGATCAGCTCAATCATGAACCCAATCTTGACTTTCACATCTCAGTAAAGAGGCTTATGCCAAAACTGCATTAATAACACCTTTCTGGGATAACTTAATTAGAACGCCAGGGAACACAGTATGTATTTAACTGGCTGTATAGAACTCCCAGTGTAGGCAACTAATTCCAAGCAGGAAAGATGTCATTGATTGGGTTAGATCTTTTCATTGTCATGCATGACGTCAACCATTCAAGCAACAGAACACTGAACTCAAGCTTCGTGGAATTTTTTTGTAGTGTCCAAATATCTGAAACTGGATAGAGCTTTTATATTTTTCTATGAATATGGTTAACACTAAAGTTGAGCATCAAGCATGGTAACTTAGTTACATGTTTCTTGATGACGTAGTAATGTCACCGAGATCAAAGCAGATGATGCAAAAGAAAAGAGCTTGATGTATCAAACCCAAGATGTGAGGTTTCGCTTGGGTCTATGTTATCAGGCTATATTCATTGAAGAAGATTATAGTTACTAAAAATTTGTACAACATAATCTATTTTTAGATAAGAGTGTAAAAGGACTTCACTTCTTTTCCTTTTGCGTCTTCTCAATGCTTTCTATCTCTGATGACAG
Source organism: Excoecaria agallocha (assembly GCA_037975025.1). Taxonomy (NCBI): domain Eukaryota; kingdom Viridiplantae; phylum Streptophyta; class Magnoliopsida; order Malpighiales; family Euphorbiaceae; genus Excoecaria; species Excoecaria agallocha. The sequence continues at coordinate 54,971,959 of CM075806.1, read as the reverse complement.
TCTCTGCTCATAGCTGAACTGAGTGATCAAACCCACCAAAATTGCTCCAAAAACTGCAACCTTTCGCCAATCAGGTGACGAAGAGATAAAAGAATCAGCAATAACTATGACAAGCACTGTCATTAGAGCAAGGTAAATGGTTTTTCTGGCTTTGGACCCAGCTTTAGCTTTAGTCAGATCTTTAATCTTCTCTGCTTCCACCTTAGATTTGGCTTTATCAACAGGTGATCTCTGACCTAGGTTCTTAAAGAACATTCCTTCGTTTCGATCTTTTACAATTTGACCTTCAAAATCTGCTAATTTATTGTCATTCTTCTCAATTTCAACTCTGTTCAATTCTGCAGATTCTTCAAAAGCTTGCATCTGGCTTTCAATATTCTGCATTATCTGCTAACAAAATAATAACTAGTTAATAAAAGCCAGTTATGAGGAGAGTGCCAGTAAATGAATTGAACAGAACAGACCCTGGAACCAGCTTCGTCGAGTTCTCTGAGTGCATCTTCTCCAACTTTATCGAACTCAGCATTGGCTTCCTCAGCGAATTGAGTTAGATAAGAGGATCTGTCATCGATATAATCAGTGAGACGAACTTTTTGAGCTTGAAGCATAGCTATTCTGGCCAGTAGCTCTTGCTTGCGAGTGTCACCTTCAGGGGAGGAAGCCTGTGAATCAGGATCAGAATCATTGGGCTTGGAAAGGCACAGAATTGAATTCGAATTTTTAGGAATGGTTGGTCTTCTAGTTAGGTTAAAAAAGGCATGCCTTGTAGGTGTAAATGAGGTATGAATGGCTTTCAGGGCAATCATCTTATTCTTCTCCTTTAGTTCAAACGAGGGAAAGGGGGAAGGAAAAAAAAGAGTTCAGAGGGGAGAAAAAGGGGATAACGAAGGAGACATGGTGGCGGGCAGGTGACTCGGCCTATTGGCCTATTTTGGGCCATTCATTATGTACGTTATCTCTTGCTCGGCCTGGCATCACAATTTATTCGTTAGCGAGTTTATTTATTTATTTGTTTTTTTTTTGGGCAAAACACATTTTTATGTATTTGAATTTTCTGACTAAAATTCGACATTTCTCTCATGTAATGTACACGCACACATGCATATTAGGATATTGCATGAATTTGTTCAAAATTCATTACATACTTAGATGTTATGGTTGATCTTTTACTCCTTAAATTTTGTTAAAGTCAACCCTTATTTTTCTAAATATAAATTTTGTTAAAATGAACCCTATAATTATTTTATTTTATGCCACCTAGAGGTTAAGAGGTTCCTTTTTAAGGAGGTTTGAAAGCTTAGGTGTGTAATAATTTTATACATGTGCAAATCTCAAAGGCACTCTCAAATAATATATTATGTTCTATGTTATGATACAACTAAATATGGGATAGAAAATTGTGTAACAAAATATACAAATTAGCAAGTTAAAAGAGTTTAAATTTCATAATGAGTACTTTTTTACCATTAAACGTTTTAATGATTTTAGTAGATTTAAGAAATTTGTGGATGGGTTTCGGAAAAATAAAAAATAAAAAGAAAGAAATTTGTTGACGCAAGTATTGCTAAGGCCTAATATATAATTCTCCTAAACTTATAAAAAGTGATATATAAAATTCTTTTCAAATTTATAAAAAAAAAGTTTAATTTAGGCTAAATATTTGTAGCTTAAGTTTTGTATCAAATAATTTAAAGGAATTTATATATCCGAGATTTAATAAAAGAGACGGGACCATTAGGTGAGAGTCGAATAGGAATCACGATAAAAAGGCTACTTGTGATATCCAATCAAACAAGACAATAGGGCATCCTGCAAGGAAGAAAAGGGAGCTTACTCGGACGGATCGAGCGTTAGCGTTCTGAAATTTAAGCTAGGGATACTTGGATCGAGAGAGTATAAAAAAGGAAGAGAGAGATTGAGAGAGTTCAACATGCTATGCACGGAAGGAGACTTGGTATTTATAGAAAGCGTTTAGAGCCACTTGAGTGATCTATCGTGTGTTAGAGTAGGTGTCCGACAATGTGACATTAAGCAAATGATAGATGGGACTGTGGCGTGTATCAGTGGGTCATTGAAGACGGATCGGACTGCCTTATCTTTTCGGTCTCTGTGCTTATTTGACATCCTAAACATAAATCCTTTAAAAGAGTCGGGCCTGGACTAGAAAATTTCTCTTATTCTAAGATGGGCTTGAGGCTATTGGGCCAAGTTTTACAAATGATAATTTGGGAGTTATCATTTGTCCCCTCTTATGATCTTCTTATCAATCATAAACATTGGAAGGTCGAAGTGAATGGAGCTTGGAGGGACTTGTCATTTTAGGAACGACAGTGTTTTGAAAGGCAAAGGTTGCTAACCGTACGTTGTTCCAATCCGAGGAGGATCGAATGAATGAAAATCAAGGTAACTTTCATGCCTAAAAATTTGAAGGTTCACGACATTTTGATCCGTGAAGAAGTGATGGAATGCAAATCGAGATGACTTTCGGGCCTACAAATTTTAAAGGTTCGCCACGTTCCGATCCGTGGAGGATCAAAGGAATACAAATCGAGATGACTTTCTTGCTCGAATATTTTGAAGGTTCGTGATGTTTTGATCCATAAAGGATCAAAGGAATGCGAATTGAGGCGACTTTCGCACCTAAAAATTTTGAAGGTTCGCCACATTCAGATCCATGAAGGATCGAAGGAATGCGAATCAAGGCGACTTTCATGCCTGGAAATTTTGAAGTGATCCATAGAGGATCGAAGGATTCCAAATTAAGGCGACTTTTGAAGGTTCGCCACTTTTCGATCTGTGGTGGATCGAAGAAATGCAAATCGAGGCAACTTTCTTGCTTGAAAATTTTGAAGGTTCTCCATGTTTCGATCCATTGAGGATCAAAGGAATGCTAATCAATGAGACTTTTATGCCTGAAAATTCGAAGGTTCACGACGTTTTGATCCGTGGAGGATCGAAGGAATGCAGATAAAGGCGATTGTCGCACCTGAAAATTTTAAAGGTTCGCCACATTCCGATCCATAGAGAATCGAAGGAATGTAAATCAAGATGACTTTTGTACCTAAAAATTTTGAAGGTTCACGATGTTCTGATCCATAAAGGATCGAAGGAATACGAATCGAGGCCACTTTCGTGCCTGAAAATTTGAAAGTTCGTGATGTTCTGATCCGTGGAGGATCAAAGAAATACGAATCTAGGAAACTTTTGCACTTGAAAATTTTAAAGTTTCACCAAGCTTTGATCCGTGGTGGATCAAAAGAATGTGAATCAAGGCAACTTTCGTGCCTGAAAATTTGAGTTCATGACATTTCAATCATGTAAATCGAGGCAACTTTTGTGCCTAAAAATTTTAATGGTTCACCATGTTTTGATTCATGGAGGATCAAAGGAATGCGAATCGAGGCAACTCTCATGCATAAAAATTTAAGTTTAGTGACATTCCGATTAGTAGAGGATTGAAGGAATGCGAATCGAGGCACCTAAAAATTTTAAGGTGTGCCACAGTTTGATCCGTGGAGGATCGAAGAAATACGAATTGACACGACTTTCGTGCCTAAGAATTTTGAGGGTTCTTTCATTTGTCCCATGAGTAATGTTTCGAAAAGGATGTTATTTAATAGGGAACACTTCGTATCTTTGCCAGGTCCATTCATGGGTCAACATATGGCAAGATTATTCGTTATCTTCTCATACTGTGCCAAGGAGGCCAATCCCTATAATTTATAAATAGCCAATCTAGGGAACATTTTCATACCTTTATAAGGATTTTTCTATTCCTTACTGGAGTTACTTCACTCTTTCGAGTTTTTAAGCTAACTCCGTAGTGTCTTTTGCTCAAATTTTTCTATAGACTTTTGCCAAGTAAGTTTTCTTTGCTTGGATGTCTTGCCATTATATTTTAGACTCAGATTCTTCATCTTTGAATTCATCTTCCTCTTTGTCTTCCCACTTATTGGGACCCTTTTTAACCATTTTACGATCTGCTTCTTGGTCACAAATTATAGATTTCTTTTTTATTACTCCCCTATTAAAGATGGCTTTGAGTGATATCCCTAGTGGGTCTGGTGCTAATGAAGCTTTTGAATTTAGTTTTCTAGAATCGTATAGGGGCAAGGATCCTATAAAAAATCATACAGTACTGAACATTGTTCATGTAAGGGAGTTAAGAGAGAAGTGTAAGTTGCCTGAAGACATAGCTCTTCTTTCTTGCCCATTATCCATGCTAGTAACAGATAGACCATTCGAAGATCCTCCAGATTGGTTTATCGAATTCCAAAGTTGTTTGAAGCATGGTTTAAGGTTTCCCTTACGTCCCTTCGACCAAAGTGTTCTCCGTGGTTATGGGATTACACCCAACCAATTGAATTCGAATAGATGAAAATGATTGCTTGTTTTAGAAATCTCTATAGGCAACTCGGAGTCGCTCCGTCTCTCAAAATTTTTACTTATTTCTTTTACTTGTCTGGCTAGGAAAAGGGGATGGAATATCATTTTACTTCTAAGAATAAGAAAGGCTTTTCATCTTACCTACTTTTGTAAAAGGATTTTGGAAGAACTTTATCCTCATTGGGTGAAAAAGAGGCTTTGGTGCGAGTTTACACCGGTTGTCAAATCTTACTCTATAGATAAATTTGGCTTTTGATGTTCAAACATATGACTCTAATATTCAAAACTTAATAAAGTATATGCAAGATCATGAGGATGACCCGACTAGTTAGAAGACCTTGTTTTTTAGATTAGCGAACGTGAGTCTTTAGGACTTACGCGAGTTTTAGTTTCTGATCGATATTTGATGCGAACTTAGTGATTTGATGCTCTTTTTTGTCTTTGCCCAGCTTTTATGGACCTCGAGATGAAGAAGCGTATTTTTGAATGAGCTAAGAAGATTCATGAGTCTCAGAAGAGAAAGTCACTTAAAAGAAAAGATTGGAACACCCGCTCTGTTAAAGTAAAAAAGTTGGTTCTCAGGGATAAGGTTTTTAAGGAAGTTGTAGAGGCCATCCTTCATGCCCGAGTTAGTGCAAAGGCATTTGCGGAGCAAGTTTCTTTTAAACAAATTGTATCAGACGAGCCACCTATTGTTGCCGTCAATCCTACACCATTTTCCCTTATCAAGGCCATTCCTCTTAATGAGGTATTAGTTCGGAGGTTTGGCAAAGGGTGCTCCACTCGTAATTCTCAGGTGCTAGATTATCTAAGTAGGGGTGTTTTGCTAGAGAAAGATATGAATGACATGGGTCTAGTCGTTTCTCCAACTAGAGAATTAGCAAAGATAAATTTTGATGCCTGCTGAGTAAGTGTTTGCACATCATACTTTTTTTTAGATTTCTTTGAGTGTTTTCACCTCACTCTCTTCTGCCTTATATAAGTTATGCAAAGGGTCATGCGATTGTATGGTGAGAATTGGGCTTAGAAGGAGAAACTTGTTGCAAAGACTCAATTCAAGCACAATTTAAAAGAGAATTTGGAAGCCGTCAAGGTGGAACATGCCTCTCAAATAAATCAATTGTGCTTACAAGTGAAAGAACTTTAGAATAAGGTAGAATCGATGCAGTCGATCAACAAACAACTTGAAGAGAAGTTGAGCCTTATCGATCATGTTTGCCAAAAGAAGCTGGCCAATTAGAAAAAACAATTGATAGACCATTTAGGAGATCTTCAAAGTGATCCCATTGATCATATACAACTAGAGTGTGATAGGCATTTGCCTGATCAAGATTTCAATTTCATAGATGATCATTCCCTCACTTCTCAATCTTCCTATCTAAGAGAAGGAGGATGCCGAGGAGGAAAAGGAGGAAAGGGAAGATCCGAATGGAAATGTTGAAGATTAACTCAAAATTTAGATGTGAATTGAAGATCCTTTACTATATTTACTTGTAATCACAACTTTTGTATTGATAGAGTTATTTTAATCATTTGTTCAGCATACCCTTTTACATCAAGTATGGTATTTTTCCAGCATTTTAGATGTATCGCTAAATGCCTATGATCTTTATCAAGAATATAGTCATCAAGTTTTGAGTGCATATTAACAAGAAATGCAACTCCTAATCTTGGGATAAATAAAAAATCCGAAGCTTGCACACATACCTGGCCTTTGTTGATAAGAACATAGTTAAGATGCTTTTAATTATTATAGATCTGATCGGACTGCATAACTCTTTGTTCTAACTTGAGTTCGTCATATGACCGAGATTTTGATCCATCAACCAATAATGTTTTTGAAGAAATAAGTGCATTGCTAGAGTCTTTAGTCCTGCAACTGGGATTTAGATAGACAAATTAGGAAAGCATTGATCAAGTCCTGGGCTAGAAAATTCCTCTTATTCTGATATGGGGTTGAGGCTATTAGGCCAAATCTTACAAATGATAAATTGAACATTATCAAGAATAATAATCAAATTTGCTCATAAATTATATGAAATAGTACATATTTGTTTTCGAAGATTTTTTTTGGTTAAAATAATGCTTTTATCATTATTGAAACGGTTCATATTTGTCATTATTTGTAATAATAAAGACAAATATAGACCATTTTTATTAATGGCTAATATAAAAAAGTTCCAAATTTGTCATTTCCATTAAAACTATTGTAACATATTATGATCGTAATTATAACTATTATAACATATATATACCTATAAACTTAAAATAAAAATAACGCTAATTGTATAACTAAAAATAATCTAAGGATTAATAATCCCATGGATAAAATTAAATTTTTCATATATGTAAATAATTTCATTGGCATTTTAAGAATATAGTAATGATAATGTCATTCCCATAGAGATTAATAAGGGTGTATAAGAATTTAAATTTTTTTTTATCGAATCGAAGTATCGAAAAAAAATTTCGAACCAAATTGTACCATTAAATTTTTTAGTAGAACTAAACCGAATTATACTGTTGATTTTATTTGGAGGATCTAGATATTTTGTTAGAAATGAACAAAAAACTGTATTAAATCTATTGAATTGTTCTAGAATTGAATTGAATCGATATTTATTAATTTATTATATATAATGCTAATAGTTTATATACAAATAGTATTAAGGTTAATTATAAATTAAGACTCAGACTATAGGGTACTTTATAATGTTGGACCCCATCTTTAAAATCTTACAATGTCAACTCCTAACTTCAACTCCCCTTTTAATTGAGGAACTCCATTGCTATTTTGTCATTATTGAAAGGGAATGACAGAATAGCGACAAATTCTCTCAATTGAAAGGAGAGTCGAAATTGGGAGTTGACATTCTAAGATTTTAAAGATAGAGTCCAATATTGTAAAGTATCCTATAGTTGAGGCCCTTTTTTTGCAATTAATCCATATTATTAATAATTTCTATTCTACATTTATTATATAAATTTAACTTCATAACTATTTGTGTCAAATATTTTAATGCACAAAATTAAAATAATAATTAGTTAATAAATTAAAATTAACATTTTCATTATTAATAAGAAAATTTTAATCATTATAATAATTTTTATATTTATATGAATATGAATATATAACTAAAGCAATTTGTGTTTAATTTAATATGAATATGTAACCAGCATAAAATTCCTAAAAAGGTTTTTTGACGTGACTTGCAAATTGTCTACATTATTATATCCAACTTCAAAGTTTTATTTTTTGAGATTGTGTGTATTTTAAATTTGTTGCAATCTTTTCAAACTAATAGTGATAATTCTTTAATAGAATAGGAAAAATAAATGCAATTGAAATTTGACAAGTATTGTGGTTAATTATCAAGATGATGTCATCTTTTTTATAGCTGTGGTATTGGATTCTAATTTAAAATGTTAGTTTCAAAATATACATTTTTTGTATGATTAGCATGAGTGAAATAAAGTAGTTTGTATAGTGAAAATTGTTTTGAATGGACTGATAGAAGAATATAAAAAAATTAAAAGAATTTAACGTTGATCAAATTGTAGTCCTACCACCTAATTCCAATAATATTGGTGCATGATTTTTGAAAAATGAAAATAAATAAGAAGTTGTCTTTTGAAAGAATTTGGATGCTTATTTTACTGATAAATTAGTTAAAATTTCTCTTGATTTTGATATTTTGAGTTTTGCCGAAAATATATGAGCCAAATTATTTAAAGTTCCTAGAGATGTGTTGATTGTTTAGTTTTAACTTTCACTTGTGAATTAACTTTTAATGCTAGAAAAAGTTTACCTGATTACAACTAATATTCTTATTTATTGTCAACATATGTTGAGATTGGCTGCAATTTTAGCTTCAAAAGCATCAATTGAAAAAGTTGAAAAAGTTAAAAGTAGATAATTATTATATTCACATAAATTATATTTAGTGGTTAGATTTTATTATGATCTAATTGTCTAATTTATTATTATTATTTTTAGATATTACTCAAAATTCTCATATTAGTGCGAATATAAAGCAAAAAAAGACTAGAAATGTAATTTTTAAATTTTTTTCATGACTTCAATCTTAATTGTACTTAAAAACCAACTCCCTTTCTCTTGGGATTCTCTCTCTTCCATTCCGTATGGAATTGGGTCTCCTTCCCTGATCCTAGGGTTTTTTTCTACGCGATCTCTGCTTTGTTGATGCTCTAAGGTTTTTTGCTTTGGTAATTATGACCGAATCAGATAGGCTTGATGACATGTTTTCATCTCTTCAATTGACAAATGAAGATAGTTTAGTAAGGGAGGCCTTTCACAATGAAATAGTAATTGATTCCCAAAGGGTTTGCATCTTCTTTTCTCTTATTGGCCATTTACTGAATGGGAAAGACTTTAATGTACCTGCTTTTAGAAAAATAATGCTACAGAATTGGAAATTACAAAAGGGATTTAGCTTTAGATAATTGGGGGACAATATTTCCATTTTCCAATTTTTCCTATAAGAAGACAAGAAGAGAGTGCTTAATAGAGGCCTGTGGTGTTTTGATGACAAACTACTATTGATTCAAGAGATGAAGGAAACAAACTGCTTCTTCTATTGATTTTCCTTTTGCAACGTTTTGGGTAAGAGCATACGATGTCCCTTTCCTCTGGTTCTTTATTGAAATAATGAGATTAATGGCGAATATGATTAGCTCCTTAATAGAGGTCGATGAGGGAGATTGTATGGAATGGAGACCTTTCCTAAGATTCAAGGTAACCATCCCTATTAAGAACCCAATTAAAAAAGGTGTCCTTGTGAAGTTTGGGACTGATCAGGTTTTTTTTGTTAAAATTGAAGCATGAATGTCTCCCTTAATTCTGTTTCTCTTATGGTTCTCTATGCCATTTGAATATTGATTGTAGTAAGAGTATGATAAAGAATTAAAATGGGGACTGGTTGCGTGCGTCTCCGATAAAGGTTTTCTAGATACGTAACTCATCTGAGATTGAAAGGGAGAGGAAACTATTGTCTGAACTGAATGATGGCAGTAGAAAGGACATTAGGAAGAATACCAGGGGTGAAGGTATGAATAGAAGGGTGGAAGAAATACCAATGGCTCGTTCTCTTGCAGATATTTTATCATTTCTAAATAAGAAAAATAACAACTCTGGTTCCGAGCGGGCAGCTAATGGGTTTTCGACTGTCAATTCTGATGCTCGGTATACAAATCATAATAATAATCATCACATTATTTTTGGTGCTCAACGAGAAGGTGAAGAGGTGGCATCGATTTTCGAGGAAAATTCTGTGACTGTCATCAACCCAAAGTCAGGTAATTCTTCGTCTATTTCTGCTGATATCTCTGGCTCTATTTTTGAACCAAATCAAGATGGTACATGTAAGGCCCTTATTTAGGCCTTGAAAGAATATGCATGTGTTTTTGAATGATAATATGATCATTGTGTGTGTGTATAGTTAGTAAACCACAAGTAGGGGCATAAAGGTAATTTTCTTAAGAGAAGAGGGGTAAAATAGTCATTTTAAATTAGGTCATGCATGTGATTAATTATGGGAAATAAGCTAATTAAAGGACCTAATTGAAAAGAGAAAGAGAAATTTTTAGGGTAAAAACATAAATTTAAGAAATTAAGTGTAATTTTGAAAAGGAAAATAAGAACAAATAGGAGCTTGGCACCTATCCTCCTAGAATTTTCTTAAGAAAATTAAAATTTAAAGGGACTTTTTGAGGAGGGTGTCAGCCACTTCAAAGAGTTCAAAGGCCATAATTTCTCTTAATTAAGCTCTCAAGAACACCTAAAAATTCTAAATTGATTTTTGCTTGAGGAGAGAGAGTTTAGGGGTTACTTAGTGTAACAATTCCTTCTTCTCTTCTTTTTGATTTTTGGATAATCAACTTATAAGGTTATATGAATCATCTATGTTATAATAGCATATGAATTCACTTTATGTTGAAGGGCAATCTAGCAAAGGAAAGGAGAAGCTTGAAGGAGGAGCTTGAAGAAGGTTTAACCACAAATAGGTATGGGAACTTATTGCAAATTATGGTGTTGCTTTGTTGTAATAAGTTGAGATGTTAGAATTTAGTTTTTATTGAGGGGATACCTAAATAGGATTAGTAAATTAGCAGGGGAACCGAAATCTTTGATATGTCTTCTTTTTGGAAAAAATTTGTCCTTAGGCTCACTAAACCTATTCAGACTATTTTGTCCATATCTAGAGTTTGAGAGACCCAAATTGAGTATTTCCTATTGGAATTGAAACTAGATTTATAAACCTAAATTTCATAAGGAGAGACCAACACCTGGTTCTTGCCTTATGATGATTAAAATTGAGCTTAAAATATGATTTTGTCTGTTGCCCTGTCATTGGGAGCAGTCCCCATTTTTTTTGTGAATATATTGAGATTTATAAGGCAAAATGGAGTGATTTTTAATGATTTGAAAACTAGAAACATATGGTAACAAATTTATAGAGACCATTTTGTCTGAATCTAGCTGGATATATGACAAAAATGCAAAAAAAGATGAATCAGGTAAGTTATCTCTGTCATGAGTCATCTTGGGTGTCACGAGTCATCCCACTTTAGTCTCTGTCACAAGTCATCCCACTTTAGTCTCTGTTATGAGTCACCTCAGGTGTCACGACTCGTCCCTCTTCTCTTCTTTTTCTTTTTCTTTCCTTGATGAAATTAAGGATTTTTTTATCAATTTAACGATGAACAATTAACTTATAATATGATATAAATACACAGAGGATTGGAAGTACCTTAATGTAAAACTAATTATGAAATTATCAGAATATGACTAAATAGCAAACACATGAATATGTATATCGATTATTATTTGCTTGACATAACATGAAAGTGATTACATGTTTATGCTTTAAGTTATTATGCTAGAGTATAATGTTATAGTGTTATATATATGTGTATACATACATTCTCAGTTATTTGAATTGGTATCTAAGCTTTAATGTGTGTATATATATAATTACATCCCATAAATTGTAAATAGCTTGTGTATGAACCCTATTACTACCTATAAATAGAGTTTGATTGTGGATAGATAGGCATGCCTATAGGGTACAATTGCAGCTGTCACAGTTTGACCCCATTTGGGTCCATAGTTCGTCCCAATAGGGACCACAGTTTGACCCCGTTTAGGTCCACATGTTTAATATCTTTGGGTATTTATACAATTGATATCTACGGATATCTACAGTATCCATTATCCACACCTATAGAACTTAGACAAGCACTTATAGAAAGTAATGACCTGTTAAAGAAATGGCCAAATCTTGATATGTTACACATGTTCATACTTGTTTTATAAGTAATATAGTAACATAATTTCTCTGGTTATTGATTGTGAAGTTCTCCAATAATTATAAATGTATATTTGTGTTATTGTATATTTGTGTGCTTGAAAGAAATCATTGTAAGTGGTTGTTTGTGTATTATCTATTTCCCACTAAGCTATTTAGCTTAACACGAGTTTTATCCGTGTAGGTATTCCAGTCTGGCTCTCGGTCAGGGGCAAAATCTGCATCCACCAAGCCAACTCTAGGAAGAGTCGAAGTATAAAGATGTTATCTTTTTGGTTTCATTGTTGTACATTTTCTTTTATACCTAGTAAAGTTATTTGTAAAGAGTAAACAATTGTAAAGCATAATATAGTGAATAGTACCTTTTTGCATAATCTTAACCAGTCTGATAAAGTAAATTAAAAGTATGCTATTGAAGGTAATAATTATGATACATTAACTACATTAAGAATGTATACACATAGGGTGGTATGTTAGAAAGGGATGACCAAGAAGGGCATAGTATAATAATAACATTTTTGGTATCGAGCGCCTAGGTTTAAGCATTTCTGGTTACTAGGAGTTTAAAAGCATGTATGTATAGAATGCTTATAGTGTTGGCCTAATGTCGATGCCCCTATTTTATTATAGATAGTTGATCATAGTGGGGTCCAGGGAAGTAGTAGATGAATCTGCTGAAAGTAATTTGCCAGCGAGATCAAACCCTTCAAATCCAGAATCTTTAACCTATTTTCAGGGTGATATACCTATGACTACTATCCTTGGGGAGGCGTTATTGAAGCTTTCTGAGGACATGTCCCAAATTTTGCAGAGAATGACAACTCCTAAAGCCCCTATTGCAGAAATTAAAAAACAATGAGCAAAAGAGTTCTTTGGTACTACATTAAAGGAATCAGAAAAGGTGGAGTTTTGGCTAGAAAAGATTCGGCGTGTACTTGATGAGATCCAATGTCCAGCTAGTCAGAAAGTCACATGTATTGTATCTTTACTTTAGGGACTGGCATATGATTGGTGGAAACTAGTGCTGACGCAGCCCCCATTGCCGGATCCTCTCACTTGGGAGTTCTTTTTAGAAGAATTAAAGAAAAGATACGTCACCGAAGCTTATAAAGAGGAAAAACTGAGACAATTTCTAAACTAGAAGCAAAAAGGCATGACAGTGGTCGAGTATGAGAAGGAATTCATTCGTCTAAGTAAATATACACCAGATTCTATTTTAACCGTAGCCTTCAAGTGTCGGCAATTTGAGGATGGCTTAAATGATTGTATTAGGTAGAACTTAATCATACCTACTTTATTATAGGCAGTGGACTACTATCAACTCATGCAAGCAGCCATCTGAGTAGAAATAGTGAAGTGGACAAGAAGGAGAGAAAGTAAAGAAGAAACATTACTAGAGGTGGTGCATCTACAAGAAAGAGACCTTGGGTTCCACAGGGAGATCAATCAGTTAGATCTTTCAACAATCCTACTACTCAAGGTAAATGATAGGAAACCTTGACCTCATCCGAATAGGGTAAAGAGACGTCAATAGGACAAGGTAGAGGATAGCCATCGGAGTTTACCTATTGTTATAGGAAGTATTGGGGTACCTGTAGGATGTTAACATGTGCTTGTTTTAGATGTGGTGGTACTGATCATTTCATGGCTAATTTTCCATTAAAACAAGAGCAAGAGTCTTCATAGCAGAGCAATAGAGAAGCCTCCATTACATCCTCAATAGGTAGAGGGCGTGAAAGAGGTCGAGGTAGAGCCAATCAATTTAGAGCCTAATCTAGAAATGCTTTTAAGGATGTCGATTGACCCTTCACTTTTACACCTCCTGCCCGAGCATATGCAATGAAAGCTCATGAAGAAGTAGATGCTCCAAAAGTTATAGCGAGTATTTTCTCACTTTTTAACACTAATGTGTATATGCTTATCGATCTGGGTTCCATTCATTCTTATAATTGTGTTGGGACTTAGGTGGAAATATGAAAAATGTGGAATAGTTAGTGTTTGATATGTGTGTGACTAGCCCTTTGGGCCACTGTGTTTGTGTGAATAAAATGCATAGGGATTGTCCTATTGTGATTCAAGGGAGAGAATTTTCTGCTGACTTAATAAAGTTACCATTCCATGAATTTGATGTGATACTAGGCGTGGATTGGCTAACTAAACACTAGACAATAGTGAATTGTAAGACATAGATGGTAGAGCTAAAAGATGCAGAAGGAAAGGAAATAACAACCCATGGTATTAGATCAAAGCCTTTAACAACCATCATATTGGCTATGCAAGCTAGACGTTCCCTTAGAAAATGGTGTGAAGCATTCTTAGCCCTAGTGCTTGATTTCAAGAAAGAGAAAGTAAATCTTTAAGACATACCGATAGTCAATGAATTTCTTGATATGTTTCTTGAGGAGCTACCCGGTCTTCTACCTGAAAGAGAAGTGAAATTATCTATAGAAACTTTACCAGGAACCGCTCCCATTTCTAGGGTGTCATACAAGATGGCACCATCAGAGTTGAAGGAGTTAAAAGTTTAACTGTAAGAGTTATTAGATAAGGGTTTTATCCAGCCTAGTGAATCCCCTTGGGGCGTACCAGTGCTATTTGTTAAAAAGAAAGATGGCACCTTAAGGATGTGTATTGATTATAGACAGCTCAATAAGGTGATAGTGAAGAATAGATATCCTCTACCTCGGATTGAATATCTATTTGATCAATTAAAAGATGCTGGGATGTTCTCTAAGATTGACTTGAGATTGGGACATTATCAACTTCGAGTGAAGGATGATGACGTCCCAAAAATTGCTTTTAGAGCCTGATATGGCCATTATGAATTTTTGGTTATGCCTTTTGGATTAACCAAGCTCCAACAGCCTTCATGGATTTGATGAATAGGGTGTCCAGACCCTATTTGGATCAGTTTATGGTAATGTTTATCGACAATATACTAGTCTACTCTCGAAATGAAGTAGAACACATAGAACATCTAAGAATTGTGTTATATACCTTACAGGAGAAACAATTGTATGCTAAACTGAGCAAATGTGGTTTCTGGCTTAAGGAGGTTTCTTTCCTTTGGCACATTATATCCTTAGAAGGTATTAAAGTGGATCCTAAAAAGGTAGAAGCCTTTGTTAATTGGAAGCCGCCCCAAAATGTACCAAAAGTAAGGAGTTTCCTAGGCCTAGCAGGGTATTATTGTCGCTTTGTGAAAGGATTTTTAGTTACCACATCGCCACTTAGTAGATTGCTCTGAAAGGATGTTAAATTTGTATGGACCAACAAATGTCAAGCGTGCTTTGAGCGATTAAAAAGGATGCTAATAGAAGCCCCAGTTCTTACTCAATCAATATCCGATAAATAATATGTTATGTACAGTGATCCCTCTAGAAATGGATTAGGTTGTGTATTAATGCAAGAAGGTAAAGTTGTGGCATATGCTTTAAGGCAATTAAAGCCTCATGAGCAGAACTACCCTACTTATGATCTGGAGTTAGCAGCAATAGTTTTTACTTTAAAGATATGGTGGCACTACTTGTATGGAGAAAGATGTAAGATTTAGACGGATCATAAAAGCCTGAAGTACCTTCTTACACAGAAAGACCTTAATTTGAGATAGCGTAAATGGTTAGAATTATTTAAGGATTATGACTGCATAGTTGATTATCATTCAGGTAAAGCAAATGTGGTGGTTGATGCTTTGAGCTGAAAGATGATGGCATCTTTACTATTGCAACAATGTAAATAGAGATTTGCATTAGATGGATCATTGATAGCTCAATTGCAAGCATGACCCAATATGAAGCAAACGATAATCGATGCTTATAAGAAGGATGAGAAATTACAGAAGATAGTTCAATCAATACATGAAGGAGGTCCATTGGAGTACTCAATAAAGGATGATAGAGGTGTGTATTATTGGAATAGACTATGCGTACCGGATAATAAAGAGTTAAAGAAAACCTTATTGCGAGAAGCGCACAACAGAGTTTTCATTATGCATCTCGGAGGTAACAATATGTATCAAGATTTGAAGCAGATTTATTGGTGGCCAGGAATGAAAAGAGACATGGTTGACTATGTTTCTAAGTGTCTGACTTGCTAACAAGTGAAAGCGAAACACCAATTCCCTTTCGGGTTGTTGAATCCCATACTAATTCTATAGTGGAAATGGGAAAATATTACCATAGATTTTGTTATAGGGTTGCCCCTCACTCAAAGAAAGCATGATACAGCATGGGTAATTGTAGATAGGTTTACCAAGATGGCTCATTTCATACCAGTTCGGTCAGACTACCCACTGGACAGGTTAGCTGAGTTTTATGTAAATGAAATTGTCCGACTGTATGGAATTCCTGTGTCGGTAATCTCCGATCGAGATCCAAGATTTACTTCTAGATTTTGGAAAAGTTTACAGCAAGCTTTGGGCACCAAAATCCACTATAGTACTACATTTCATCCTCAAACATATTGGCAATTTGAAAGGGTTATTCAGGTGTTTAAAGATATGATGAGAGGTTACGCCTTGAAGTTTTCAGGAAGTTGGGATAAATACATTACTCTGATAGATTTTGAATACAACAATAGTTATCAAGCTAGTATCGATATGGCACCTCATAAAGCTCTATATGGCAGAAAGTGTAGAACTCTGATCTGTTGGACCAATCTAACTGACAAAAAGGTGATCGATCCTGATATTACCAAAGATATTGAAGAAAAGTTGCAAATTATCAAGCAATGACTAAAAATCGCCAATGACAGACAAAAATCATATGAGGATTTAAAGAGAAAAGATATTGCATACCAAGTGGGAGATAAGGTGTTTCTAAAGGTGTCACCGTGGAGGAAAGTACTACGTTTTGGGAAGAAAGGGAAACTTAGTCCAAGGTTTATTGGTCCATATGAAGTTGTGGAACGGGTTTCACCTGTTGCTTATAAATTGGCACTTCCTTCGAAATTGTCTAAGTTGCATGATGTTTTTCATGTTTCTATGCTCTGGAGGTATTGATCAGACGCATCTCACGTAATGCCCCTACAGAAAACAATAGTACAACCTGATTATTCCTATGATGAATAACTGAAAGAAATTTTAACAAGAGCGGTTAGATAATTTTGGAACAAGCAAATTCCTTTAGTTAAAGTACTATGGTAGTATCACGGCATGGAAGAAGCTACATGAAAACCTGAATCAGTCATAAGAGCACAGTAACCACAATTATTTAAGCCAGGTATGAATTTTAAGGATGAAATTCTATTAAAGGGGAGATAAATTTAAGGCCCCTATGTAGGCCTTGGAAGAATATGCATGTGTTCTTGAATGATAATATAATCATTGTATGTGTGTATAGTTAGTAAACTACAAGTAGGGGCATAAAGGTAATTACCTTAAGAAAAGACAGGTAAAATGGTCATTTTAAATTAGGCCATGCATGTGATTAATTATGGGGAAGAAGTTAATTAAGGGACCTAATTGAAAAGAGAAAGAGAAAGTTTTGAGGTAAAAACATAAATTTAAGAAATTAAGTGTAATTTTGAATAGTGAAAATAGGAGCCAATAGGAGCTAAAACTCTTCTCTTCTCTTCTTTTTCGTTTTCTTTCCTTGATAAAATTAAGGATTTTTTTATCAGTTTAACAATGAATAATTAACTTATAATATGATAAATATACACAGAGGATTGAAAGTACCTTAATTTAGAACTAATTATGAACTTATCAGAATATGACTAAATAGCAAACACATGAATATGTATATTGATTATTATTTGTGTGACATAACATGAAAGTGATTACATGTTTATGCTTTAAGTTATTATGCTAGAGTATAATGTTATAGTGTTATATATATGTGTATACATACATTCTCAATTATTTGAATTGGTATCTAAGCTTTAATGTGTATGTATATATAATTACATCCCAGAAATTGTAAATAGCTTATGTACGAACCTAATTACTGCCTGCAAATAGGATTCGATCATGGATAGATAGGCATTCTTATAGGGTACAATTGCAGCTATCATAGTTTGACCTCATTTGGGTCCATATGTTTAATACTTTTGGGTATTTGTACAATCGATACCTACGGGCATCTATAGCACTTGTTATCCACACCCACAAAACTTAGGCAGGCACTCATGGAAAGTAATGAACTATTCAAGAAATGGCCAAATAACGATATGTTACACATGTTCATACTTGTTTTATAAGTAATATAGTAACATAATTTCTCTAGTTATTGATTGTGAAGTTCTCCAATAAGTATAAATGTATATTTGTGTTATTGCATATTTGTGTGCTTGAAAGAAATCACTGTAAGTGGATGTTTATGTATTATTTGTTCCCCATTAAGCTGTTTAGTGACCGGTGTCTAGCAAGTGTACTAGATCGGATAGTAATATAGGAAAATATAGATTAAGACCCCAAATATCGTACCCAAGGAAAAAAAAGATTGCTAAGGATATTATCTATGTATGAATTAAATAAATCTGAGATTATTTCCCAACGTTTTTGATTTAAGAACTAACTAAGTAAATAATTAACTAAAACAAAAACTAAAATTAGACAAACATGAATTAAACTAGATAAATAAAGCCTGATATCTTGAATCAGGAATATATTTATTAAATATCAAATTTCCTATTTAAGGACAATTTATTACTTAGCATAAAAATCTAGTTTTAACTTCCTAAACATTCATTAAACTCTTTCCAAGTAAATTTAACTTCAATTTATTCTTAATTCCTCCTCTTTGAGTATTAACCAATATTACCAATACATAATTACCTCAAAATCAGAAAATAATCATGCATTGATACTAAAGAATTAATCTAAGAACATGCAAATCATACATTATGCTTAAATCAATTCTTAGTTATTGAACTAATAAACTAATAACCAATCTTAACATAATCAAATATAAGAATCTGCTCAAAACTAAGAAATAATCAAACTTGCATTGAATTAAAGCACAACTAAGTCATTATAATAAAAGACTGAGGGTTCAAGTTTCCCTTAGCAAAAGAGAAGAAAATTACTTGCCAAACATGATGAAAATAAATGAACAATTAAAATAAAGATAACTGTAAACTAAGAAAAATAGAAAAACAGAGCTAAACTTTTATACAAAATTTAATTAAAGAAAATTAAAACTAAAACTAAGGAAATGATAGTAGTAAAGAGGCTTGCTATCTACATCTCATTAGCTCTATTTTCTTTGGTGTCTCGGTGCTCTTTTATAGTTGAATTAAGCTACCACAAAAAGAAATTATATGCCTTAAAACTTCCTAATCCAAGTAGCAGAAGGCGTCCTATTTCAATGAAGAAAAACTTCCAGTTTAAGCGAACTCTCTTGAACTAGTAGAATAGAACTTGAAACCATCGAATCAAAACATCTGAAACTTCAATTAACAACTCATTCGAGAGAGTAGTTAAGCCAATTCCACCGAATAGCCAACAATTACCCTTCAAAGAAGTCCATTCGGTAGAATCACATTTTGATTCCACCAGATGGTCTTTTTTCTTTACTTTAAAAAGACCATTTGGTAGAATCAAGAAGTGATTCCACCGAATGGACCTCTCCTGGACTAAATGTTGATGTTTTCCTTTTTCTTTGTTCCTTAACTTGTGAAATTCTCCTTTTAGTCCTTCAATTTCTTCTTTTCCCTTTCATTTTACACCTATAAACACCAATAAACTCAATTAAGACCTTAAATTGCAACTTAACAAATTAAACACTAATTTAAGCTAATTACTACTAAATTAACTCACTATACATACTAAAAACATAATATAAATCACACTTATCAAATACCATACACTTAGCCTTTGCTTGTCCCCAAGCAAATCTGAATTAACCAACTTCTCAAAATAATCAAATTTTAAAAAAGAATTATGCATTTCAAAATCAAGCTTAGCAATTAACAAGAGCACTTAACAAAATTCTAACTAAAATAGATTCAATTAAGAAGATATAAGCTAGTTTCCATATGTGTGTGTGCAAGACCAAATTATTTTAAACACTTTCAAAAATTAAAAACCTAATGCATTTCATAGTCAAGCTCTAGAATTGATGCACACCTAAGTGTACAAGTGGTTTCGTACTTGAAACGCTAGAAACACAATAGGCCTCTCCTTTAGTACCGGAACCCAAAGTCATCTCTGCTAAACAAATCAAAAGAAAATTTAGAATCACATAGGTCTTTAAGGATTGTAATGGGATTTGGGTATTGGTTAATAAAGAATGGATAAAAGATAATCAAGAAGTACAAGCACTTTATGATAAGATAGACCAAATTCCTAAAATTTCAACTTCTAAGCACATAACTCTTTTTCCATACTTGCTTACTCATTCCCTTATAAATCAATCACTTTTGAAAGAAAAGATTAATAAAACTCCTCTCAATTTCACAATTCATCCCTTTTAGAAATCACAATTGCTTTTCCTTGTAAATATCCCACTTAAGATCTTTCCATACATGCTAGCTTTATTTTTTTTTCATTTTCTTTCTTTCTTTTTTTTTCATGTGCTAGCTTCATTAACAAAAATTAATAATAACATGGGTAATAAAGGAAAATTTTCACTAATTTTTTGACTTCATCCATACTCTTTGCCATAAACTTCTCACAAACTTCTTTTATACTTTTCAATTTCCCAACAAAAGTTAATCTATCCAATCCTAAAGTGGTCAATTCTAGAAGGAAAGATAAAGGCTATTTAGGCTAAATGGTAAAAAGATGAGTGTAATAAGAAAAATAAATATGACATGCACTAAGCATGCCTCATTAGGCTCAAAATGGCTTAACAAGGGTTAAATGTATTAAAAAGGTAGGAAAGCAGTCATAATAAAGCTAGTCTTTTGTGCTCAAAGATTGGAAACTATCAAATATAAATCATGTTGAATGCTAAACTAGTTAAAATTTTATTAAACAACATGCTTGTCTTAATGGCTAACAAAGATTTTAAACACTACACATTCTAAATTCAAGTTTAACATGTTCAATTTTTGAGAATAAAACTAAGGCAAATTAAGCTAAATGTACAATACATGATATGTGAACTAAACTACTCAACTAACATGAAAAACTAAAATGAAAACACATGAAAACTTAAACAAAAACAAGACTACTAAACAAACTAGCTCAAATAATTCGTGAGTAAGAATAAGTAAGATAAGAAAACTCCCTTAATATGATCTTCAAAATCTAGCTCAAATGAGCTTTATTCCCCCCCTTAAAATCTTCTTTTCTTCAACAAAGTAGCAAGAGTAGAAACTCAAAAATCATGAAACTCAATCTAAGCAATGAAAGTGAAGTATTGAGCAAATTAAAAACTAGTGAAAAATTGTCCCTTAAACTTTAAAGTAAAATTTGAATGCTTAAACTTCATTTTTAGGGCTTGAAACTAGTTGGTATGAAGGACTTTGCCATAATACAAAATGTCCGTCTCGAAATGAGCTTTCTGAAAACATATTATAATAGGCAAACAGATACCTATAGCAAATGTTATGAGCAAAATAATCCAGACTTTAATAAAGACTTAAAACAAGTGATACTATGCAAGTGATTCAACCTGAAATCATAAGTGTATGTAGTGAGTGAGTGTTTGTTGTGTGAAAGAGTTAAGATGTGTGAGTAAAGTGTGGAAATGCAAGAGTGGAGTGAGTGAATTATGGGTGAGTTGTGGTGTTTAAATGTGAGAGGGGTGATAGGAGAGTGTGTGTGGGTGAAGGAATGAGAGAGGAAAAGAAAATTTTGAAGTGTGTGTGCATCTGTGCATTTTAAATTGGCTATTCAGTGGGGTTAGAAGACCCATTTGGTGGAATGATCATTCTCATTCTACCAAATGGTCTTCTCCTGGAAACTTAAGTCAAAATAAAAAACAAAGCATGAATAATTGAGGGCATTCGATGGGATTAAAAATGATTCTACTAAATACGTCCTCACTGGAACAACAAGGCACAATTTAAAACAATCAAGCAAAACTTTCAGCATTCCTCATTCGGTGGAGTCAAAATTGATTCTACTGAATGCCAAAATCCACTCTGTAGAATCAAATTCTATTCTACCAAATGCTAAGCCTCTACATAATCAAATTTTTTTCTTTGTAGCAAAACACTGCTACACACAATTCTAACTTAGTTTTCACCTGGTTTTTAGCTTTTTTGCTCTAATTTTCTCCTGATTAACATCAATCAACCCTATCAGATTATTTTAATCATTTCGAACCAAACTAACTTAAGTTACCCCTCTATACAAACTCAACTCAAAATGCAACAGCTCATGAATAACTGATATAAAACATAAACATCTGTTATTTTGCATTTCAAACCAACTTCTAACTTAGCATATGATTACTCTCCCTAAGTTTATAAAGCAGATAAAGACATCACACCTTTCAAAAGAAAACATGCTCATAAGAATCAATTAACCTTAAGTTCAACTAAATTTTGTTTCCCTTCAATTGGCACCCTAAAAACATATGAGTTCTTCCATTAATCTAGAAGTACATCCTAATTTAAATATGATAATTAAGTGCAAGTCTCACTAGAAGTAGCTTCTATCTCTACCTCTCATTCTTAACTCATGAATTGAAAGACACAAACATAGTAAAAACATAATAAAAATAAGATTTAAACTATGGAACCCTATGCAATTAAACTAAAATTAAAAATAACAAACAAAGAAAAACTCATAAAAATTGAAGATAAGAGTTAGAAAAGTTCTGGTTTTTCGAGTCCCAGCTCGACTCATGTTACTCTATCTGGAAACCAAGCTTGTGATCCAAATATAGGTCTCTCAGGACTTTGCTCCTCATTTTCTCCCATCAGTAGAAGAAACTTGTCATAATTCACTAAATTTGGAAATTCCATATCTTTAATGAAGTATGACTCCTCCTTTGGTTCTTAAAAAACGAACTCTACCGGCTCTTTTAGCGTAAATAAATTCTTCAAATGGACTGAATTCGGTGCTTCCACTTGAGAATTGAATACTTCTTACTCCTTTGGTGATAAATTCTCCACAAGAGGTTCAAGTACACCTTTTAAATAAACACAAGACTTGTCTTCCAATATGAATTTTTCCTTTTCTTCCTCATGCTTTTCAAAACTACAAATTTCCCTATCCGTCATTAATGAATGATTTGTTTCCTCCTCTTTACCACCATCACCTTAAAATTTCAATGAAACACTCAAGAGTTCTAATTTAGATTCCATTCTCTCAATTCCTTCTTCTTTATCCCTCAATAAACTCTCTTGATTCTTGATTATTTCCTCTTGAGTCCTTAACTTTTCTTCTTGAATTCTAAATTTTTCCTTTTGAATCCTTAATTTCTCCTCTTGGATTCTTAACTTCTCCTCTTAAAGTCTAAATTTCTCCTCTTGACTTCTTAACTTTTCCCCTTGACTTCTAAATATAGCCTCCCACTCGTCTCTTTCAGCTAAAAATTTATTATCATTACGCAAAAGCAAGTCAAAAAGAAATTGATTTTTTGAGTTACAAGTCTCTTTTGAATATTGCAATTCTTGAATCTCTCTCTTTAATTCTTCCATTTGTGCTCTCAAAACCTATGGAGAACAAGACTCTTCAACAAAAGATGGTGGTGAATAAGGACTTGGTGCATGTGTACTCGTGAACTACTCCATTTTTCTCTTTAAATCATTCAATTGCTGTTGTAAAAAGAAAAATGTATGATCTTGGACATCATCTTGAAAAATGGATCAAAATTTTCTTGTAAAGAAAAATCACCAAATTAAAAACAAAATAAAAAAAATCTCAAACTAATTCAATCAAATATATTAAACAAAAACAAAACCCTTGGTCCCCGGCAACGGTACCAAAAACTTAACCGATGTCTAGCAAGTGTACTAGATCGACTAGTAATATAGAAAAATATAGATTAAGACTCTAAATATCGTATCCAAGGGAACATGGATTGCTAAGGATAATATCTATGTATGAATTGAATAAATCTGAGATTATTTTCCAATGTTTTCGATTTAAGAACTAACTAAGTAAATAATTAACTAAAACAAAAACTAAAATTAGACAAACATGAATTAAACACAAAGCAATAACTAAAATACTCTTGCTACATGAACTATTCATCTCAACTTCCATTGCAATGACTCAATAATAAAAGTAACACAAGTGATTATGGAAAAACCAAATAAATAAAGTCCGATATCTTGAATCAAGAATATCTTTCTTAAATATCGAATTTCCTATTTAAGGACAATTTAACACTTAGCATAAAAATCTAGTTTTAACTTCCTAAACATTCATTAAAATCTTTTCAAGTAAATTCAACTTCAATTTATTCTTAGTTTCTCCTCTCTCAGTATTAACCAATATTACCAATGTACAATTACCTCAAAATCAGAAAATAATCATGCATTGACACTAAAGAATTAATCTAAGAACATGCAAATCATACATTATGCTTAAATCAATTCTTAGTTATTGAACCAATAAACTAATAACCAATCCTAACATAATCGAAGATAAGAACCTGCTCAAAACTAAGAAATAATCAAACTTGCATTGAATTAAAGCACAACTAAGTCATTACAATAAAAGACTGAGGGTTCAAGTTTCCCTTAGCAAAAGAGAAGAAAATTACTTACCAAACATGATTAAAATAAACGAATAATTAAAATAAAGATAATTGCAAACTAAGAAAAATAGAAAAACAGAGCTAAACTATTGTACAAAATTTAACTAAAGAAAATTAAAACTAAAACTAAAGAAACGACAGTAGTAAAGAGGCTTGCTCTCTACATCTCATTAGCTCTCTTTTCTTTGGTGCCTTGGTGCCCTTTCATAGTTGAATTAAGCTACCACAAAAAGAAATTATGTTCCTTGAAACTTTCTAATCCAAGTAGCAAAAGACTTCATATTTCAATGAAGAAAAACTTCCAATTTAAGTGAACCCTCTTGAATCGATAGAATAGAACTTGAAACCACCGAATCAAAACATCTAAAACTTTAATTAAAAACTCATTCAGAAGAGTAGTTAAGCCAATTCCACCGAATAGCCAGCAATTACCCTTCAAAGAAGTCCATTCGGTAGAATCACATTTTGATTCCACCAAATGGTCTTTTTTCTTTACTTTAGAAGGGCCATTTGGTAGAATCAAGAAGTGATTCCACCGAATGGACCTCTCATAGACTAAATGTTGATGTTTTTATTCTTATTTTTCCTTAACTTGTGAAATTCTCCTTTTAGTCTTTCGATTTCTTCTTTTTCCTTTAATTTTACACCTACAAACACCAATAAACTCAATTAAGACCTTAAATTGCAACTTAAAAAATTAAACACTAATTTAACCTAATTACTACTAAATTAACTCACTACACATACTAAAAATATTGTAAAAACATAATATAAACCACACTTATCATTTAGCTTAGCACGAGTTTTATCCGTGTAGGTATTCTAGTCAGGCTCTTGGTCAAGGGCGAAATCTGCATCCACCAAGCCAACCCTAGAAAGAGTCAAAGTATAAAGATGTCATCTTTTTGGTTTCACTGTTATACAGTTTCTTTTGTACCTAGTAAAGTGATTTGTAAAGAATAAACAGTTGTCAAGGATAATATAGTGAATAGTACCTTTTTGGATGATCTTGACCAATCTGATAAAGTAAATTAAAAGTATACTAATGAAGGTAATAATTATAATACATAAACTATGTTAAGAATGTATGCACATAAGATGCTAATGAAGGTAATAATTATGATACATGAACTACATTAAAAATGTATGCACATAGGGTGGTATGTTAGAAAGGCATGACTAGGAAGGGCATAGTACAATCATTACACTACACTTTTTAATTGTGATCTAGAGACTGATGTTAATGATAGTAATGAGGAGAATTTACATATGGCTAATATAAATAATGGTAGAAACAATCAGAGCATATGGAAAAGACTTGTGAGAAAACAAATTATGAATGATGATATGGTATTAAAGGATTTTCTCACTAAAAACAAGCTTGGGTTTAATGTTATTATGGGTGTTGTAAATGTGGATACAAGCTCTAAACACCCTAAGGCATTTATAAAGGTCCAGGAATTTAATCAAAAAGTGACTGGTGGTATGAACCACGGTCGCCTGCCACAATAAGAACCATTAACTATAATTGTCAAGATTGGGGAGTTCCTCGGCAATTGGTAATATGTGATGGTTAGTGAAGTCGCACTCTCAATCTATCCTCTTTCTTATAAAGACATGGTTTTTGGAGGATGGAATGAATTTTATTAAAGTCTCATTGGGCTTTAAAAATGGTTTCAATATTATAAGGGTTAATGGTGGTGGGGCTTTATCTTGTTTTTGGCAGGAGGATGTTGATCTTCATTTATTGTCGTATTCAACTCATCATTTGGATTTTGAGATCATTGTTGACTTAATGTCGATTTGGAGACTAACGGGCTTCTATGGTTGGCCAGAGGGCAATCTAAAATACAAGTCATGGGAGTTACTTAGACAACTTCACTTTGTCTCCTCTCTTCTATGGCTTGTAATGGGGGGTTTTAATGAGATTCTTACCCACACTAAAAAGGTAGGGGGAAGTATTAGATCGGACTAAACTATTTCAGCTTTTCAGAATGTGATTGTGATTGTGGTTTATCGGATTTAGGCTATTTAGGTTACCCTTTTACCTAGAATAACAGAAGAAGTGGTGTCCATTTTATTAAAGAATGCCTTGATAGATTTTTGGCTTCTCATTCTTGGGTACACAAATTCTTATCTTCACATGTCTCTCTTATTTTATCTATTGGGTCTGATCATTTACCTATCTTTTTAGATGTATTAGGCAAACCAATGATAGCTAGGAAGAATAATAGATTTATGTTTGAGGCTATGTGGTGCCGTGAACCCACTTGTATTGAGGTTACGAAATCGGCATGGGCCTGTAATGTGGGATAGAACAATAAAATTGTGAGTTGCTCTTCTTCCTTAAAATTATGGAGCACAGAAGTGTTTAGGAATTTGAAGAAAAAATGGCAAGTTGTGATGGAAGATTTAAAATCTATGGCTCATTGCACAGATACTGATGGGGTTGCTAAGAGAAAGGTTCATAAATGTTAGCTTGCTGAACTTTCTTATAGAGAAGAAATACTATGGCACCAATGTCCTCGTATTTTGTGGCTTAAGGATGGAGATCGTAATACAAAAATCTTTCATGCGGTGGCTTTGAAAAGGTGATAGGTTAATAGAATTTTGGGTTTGTATGATTCCCAAAATAACTTTTTACAAGGGGAGGATTTAAGGAGCCATGTTCTTCAATTTTACAAGAGACTCTTTGACTCGGAACCTCGGGGTGTAGAGGTTAGTGATTTATCTTTTGTTCCAATCAAAGTTTCTAATGATATGAATGTTTTGTTAGATCTTTCTTATCACCTGAAGAAGTTTTGAGAGCATTTAAAATGATGCACCCATCCAAATCACCAAAACCTGATGGTTTTTCTCCTCCCTTCTACCAACAATTTTGGGATGTTGTGGGTTCAGAAGTAAGCAATTTTGTCGTGGTGATACTAGAGGGAGTAGATATGCCTGATAACTTTAACCGCACATTCATTACTCTCAGCCCCAAGGTGAAGGATCTTAAAGTGATTACTGATTATCGACCCATTATTTTGTGTAATTTTAATGCTAAAATTGCTACTAAAGTGTTAACAAACAGGTTGAAAACTATTTTGGGTGATGTGATGGATAAGGCTCAATGGGCTTTTGTGCCAAGTCGGCTAATTACTAATAACATCCTTCTAAGCTTTGAAACTTTTCATCATATGAAGTTCAATCAAAAATCTAGTAAGAAATACATGTCATTGAAATTGGATATTGTTTGAATTTATCGGTTACATGCATCGCATACATGAGCGAAATTTTAAAATTTTTAACCAATATTACTGATCTTGCCATGAATATACAATATAACTATATGAGAATAAGAAAAATCACCTTTGATTTTTGTTGAACAGTTGATTTTACTTCGTACTGGGTTGTCGCAAACCACAGTGTCCAAAATCGAACACCTCCAATGAGTAATCCACACTAGAGAAGGATAAATTGAACCAACAATTGGTGTGTAACTAGGAGTGGCCAAAAAACCCTAGAGCTAGCAAGGGAGTGGCACAAAAGGGAGAGAGAGAATAGAAGAATAAGACTTTCTTATGTGTTTAATCACTTAACCCTAATTCCTCATTAGTTGGACTTTTATAGTCAAGTTAAAATTCCAACTTCTAATGAGATTGGGCTCTTTAAAATTGCTGGAGAATTATTAATTGGGCCTCTAGAATTAATTATAATCATTCGGGCTTAATTAAATCCAAATTAAACCTTTTCATAAAAGACTATGCACAAAACCCACAAACTAGGCCCTTTGTGCAACTAATTGGATTTAAATACCCAAATGGATTCCAAATCCAACCAAATTAAATATGTAGGTTCCATAACACTTATGTAACATATATAAATTAATTTGGTCGAAAAAATAGGCCATTAATGCCTTCTTTATGGAGTTGGCGTGTGGCCCTCTACAGAAGGGCTTCCACACCAGCTCCATTCCTCTGGCCCCTTTATAACTCCTTGATGGGGATTTATTTGAACCCTTAGTCTCACTAAACTGAGTATAGTATGAGTAGGATATCATTCCAAAGGGAACGGGATAAATTTTATATTGATGTAACAATAAGTAAATGGATAGGTAACAATTTTAATTGGAATCATGCAATTATTGTAAATACGAAACTACTTAAAATATATTAAGTTAATTTTGGATAATAGATTACTTAAAAGATGGGATAAACATACATTATAACCAAATAAACAAGTTCATCTTTGAATTAATTATCAATTGTATGAATGGAGAATTTAGCCAAGATTCTTTAAAGCAATTCTCATTGTTAATAAAGATGTCTTACTTAGAGTCTATAAGCATTCTCATGTCATTATAGAGATAAATAAAAACTATGAAGTTCTATGCCAATTCTTTAACCCCTCAAATTGAATTCCTTATCTCTAAGTGAATTCAATGTTTCAAGTAAATTTATTTGTTTTTCCATCAAAGAATTCCAATTCTCATTGTGAATTAAATGACTAACATGCTAATTATGGTGATCAAGCATAATAAGCAAATTGAAGCACTCAAATAAACTTAAATCATACTTCATACATAAGGAGAATAAACATTCACTAAACAAAGATAAGCAAATGAAAAACAAATTGAATTAAGTAGTTATAATGTACCAAAAGAACTAGTCAAATACAAATTTACAATAATGATGAAATAAGAGAAAAGAAAACATCACTCCCCAGGGTTTACTTTCTACTTTGTTCTTTGGTCATCCTTTGAAAACTAAGTAAAAAGAAAAAAATCCAAAAGCAACTAAAAATGTTCTTAAGTAAACAATCAAAGAATTCTTTCATTTTTCATCCCCTTCCTCTAAAGTTTTTCTCCCATCTATATAGAGCTTGACTCTACAGATATGTCCCTTAATAAGTCATGGAAGGTTGCTCTGAAAGGACATAATGTTTGGCTGAAAGATCAGGTGCAAAAGACACAACGTTTGGGAAACAGTGTCTTGACCGACTTGTGAATGCCTTCACGAGTCGTGATCCTTATACTTCACTCGTGATTGCTTGCTTTAGTCGTGATTTGTGCTGTTTTCCTTATTGAGTCGTGACTACCTTCACGACTCGTGAACTACTGCTGGGACTCGTGAATTGCTTGCTTGAGTCGTGAATTGTACTACTCTTTCATCTCCACTCTTTCTCCACTTGTAAGGCTCTTCACTAGTCACACAAAGCTGTCCGAGTTGTGAACCACTTCACTACTCGTGATCTTCTTCTTCGAAATTTAACCATCTTCTTCATTTCCTTCATACTTCACCAATTTTAACCTAAAAACAAACATAAACACATAAATTGAACATAAACACATAAAAATACATATAATATTATATACTTAGCTACATAAATAAGAGAAAAACACACATAAAAAGGTAGACATTTTACATGACTTCAAATTCCCCCACACTTAAACCTTGTTTGTCCCCAAGTAAGAGAAAAGTGAGAAAATTTAATCTCAAGTTAAACTAAGTAAGTTAAATTATAAAGCATTGCTCAATTTTTACTTAAGATAAGATTGAGATGAAATCAAATACCTTAACACTCAAAATATTAGTACATCAAGACTTACAACATGCATTTTAAATTATCAAGTCACCTAAGTTTACTAAATCCAACATCAAGATAATAAAGTCTCAAAACTAACCATGCTCAAGAGAGAATAATGATCATAAAGCTTAAGAGTTTAAGACTATAGTTGCCTTTTTGGACAATATTTAAGCACTCATACCTTTAAACCCATCTCATGGCATTTTTAGACTGTATTTTTTCTACTTTCTTCTTTTTTTTTTCTAGTATGAGTATACTTTTAGAATTTATCCCATGAAAAGCATAGTTAGCAAGAGAATGTAGTAATGGGTGCGTTTTACTCTCCACCCCATACTCTTTTAAAATTTTGGATATGCATCTTGCTTTATTTTCATTTTTATTATTTTTTTTTCATTTCCATTAATCCTCATCCATTATTGAAAGGCCTAAAGGTAAGTATTATGGCTATAGTTTCCATGAGGTAACTAAAATCCAAAAATCTTAAACTAAATGAGCATATTCTAACCTTAAAGCATAGTTAGTAAAGAGACTAAACAACCTAAAATGTTGAAAGAAGTAAAAAGAAATAACTTAAAAACATAAAACACATGCCAAAAATCTTGAATAACTAATCAAATGAGTATAAAAGGTAAATGAATCTTCATAACAACCTATATTTCATACAATATGAGCAATACTTATAACAAAACTCACTATAAAAGTTAGTCTAAATAAAGAAAAAGATAAATAAATAACAAAACACACAAGTGCTCCCCCACACTTAGAACACACATTGTCCTCAATGTGGAGAAACAAAACAAACACACAAACAAAAAGAAAATTAAAAATAAACAAAAGCATAGAGGAAAGAAAACTCCCCTCAAATTCATGGTGAAGGTGGAGGCGAAACAACCACATAGCCCGATTGGGCAATGAAAGCATCCACCTTGTGCTCAAGGCGGCATTGACTATGAACCAATTGACTTGTGGTTTGTTCCAATGAAGCCAATTGACTTTGGATGGCGGATTGATTGTGTAGCAATTGATTGAACATAGAAGTGGTGATATTCGAAGAAGATCCAGCAGTTGGTGTGAAAACAGATGAATGACTAGGTGTACTCTCCATAGGATCATCACTAGGCCCTTGCTCCATTGGTCTTGACTCTTTCGAAGTGCTTTCCATAGTAGCCACCTGTGGAGTAGAAGTACAAGGAAATTCCTTCCAATAAGAACGATATATAGGTGGTATGTATTGAAATGAATGGTTAACCACTTCTCCTCTTACAAACAATTGTTTTGAAAAATACAAGCAAGGAAGTACAGTGTCATAAGTGAGTAAATCAATATCAATACCCCTAGTAATAGCAGCAATAACATGTCCATGTGTAATAGGAGACTCCGGACGACTAACACAATTTAACAATTGTTTGAAAATCCAATAAGACCAACAAATAGAATTACAATTATGCACACACCACATCAAGAAAAGTTCATGACTTGAAACTCTATTATA
This sequence comes from Excoecaria agallocha, assembly GCA_037975025.1. NCBI lineage: Eukaryota > Viridiplantae > Streptophyta > Magnoliopsida > Malpighiales > Euphorbiaceae > Excoecaria > Excoecaria agallocha. Next base: position 54,940,583 of record CM075806.1, on the reverse strand, counting down.
TTCAGGCTTGTTAAAAACAACAGAGGCAAGAATCTTATGCAAAATCCAGTATTTTAAATCTGAAATGAACATGGATTTGGCCTCTCTAGCCCGATAAGGTGTAGTTAATCCAGTAAGAAAGTTCCAAAAATCATTTGGTCTATAACTCTTAGGAAGAGTACATAATCCACTTGGTTTAAAACCAAAAATACGATGCATCATGAAATAAATAAGAGTATGATCAACACCATTCAAGCGGAAGTCTACAAGCCTAGGATTATCAGCATTTTCTTTGAAATTTGTGTAAAACTCCAAAACTAAATCAGTGTAGAACTGCTCATGCATATTAACAAACCGCAAGAGACCACATTCAGATAACATCTCATTGACTTCATCAAGAACACCCACTTGTTCAAGCAAAGAGCTAGGAAAATACTTACATTGAGATTTTGCTCTATCCTTAAGAACAAAGAACCTGTTACCTTCATGGATTGAGGAAAGAGGGAATGGTGAACCAAAGTCTGTCTGCAAAATCTGAAGTTGGGCGTCATCTCCTCCCTGCTGACCCCTTGATGCAGAAACGTTCTTGGTTCTCACCATCGTTGTTAAAGAGAAAAGAAACAGGAAAAGAAATGTACAGAAATAGTAATGGAGGAAGAGAAAGGTAAGAGAAACACACAGAGATTGAGGAATAGAAGAGAAAAATATGAAAATGAAAAGAGAAGGGGAATAGAGTTCGTATAGAGTGAAATGCACGAGTGAAATAAGAGAAAAGAAATGTGTAAAGAAAGAAAGAAATAATTGCAGTACTTATATAGAAAAATGAGGGGAAAAACGAAACAGTGTGTTAATTCGTAAACCCTTGGATTTGAATTTATAACCGTTCCCCCCATGTAATTGAAGTTAATTAAGGGTAGTTAAGGGGTAGTTAATTCATATAAAAACCGCTAAGACACCTAATTAAACAAAATAGAAGTGAAATAAAGAAATTAAAATGAATTAAAAATAAAAACAGGAAAGTAAAAATCGCGACTCGGTATGCTTGGAATAGTAGATCACGAGTCGGCACCATCATCACGACTCGTGAAGAAAAATAGAGAGACAAGAATTATACATGATCACGAGTCGGTATGCTGCTCACGACTCGTAAGGTATATGGCAATTGGTGTTGAGGAAGAAATATTCACGAGTCGGTATGACATTCACGACTCGTGAGCTGTTCTCTTTTGTACTACACGTGATCCTCTTCACGACTAGTGATTCTGCTCACGACTGAATAAATAAAGCCACTGGAATACTCGTGAAGATGTTCACGAGTTGAACTGCACTCGTGAACATGACAGTGCTTCATGTTTTTCTGCAAAATCATACCAACCTCGATCCAAAAGTTAAAATCACAAAAGAAAAATAAATCAATTAATATGAAAACTATAAAAACATAAAACTTAACCAAAAACAAACCACAAAACAAATAAATCCAAACTAAAAGAGCTAATTATATACAAAAATATTATGATTGTGTAAAAGAGAAATTTAACAAAGAAACTTTGTGAGTAGGAACCAATGCATCACCAATGAAATAAGGCTTCAATCTATGTCCATTAACCTTAAAAACCTCCCCTTTATCATTAGCAATATCAACAGCCCCATAAGAAAAAACTTGAACAACTTTGAAAGGTACCGACCATCTAGACTTTAATTTTCCAAGAAATAGCTTCAATCGAGAATTATACAACAAAACCATGTCACCAACTTGAAATTCTTTCTTTGATATATGTTTATCATGCCATGATTTAGTTCTTTCCTTATATAACTTGGCATTTTCATAAGCATTCATACGAAGCTCCTCTAATTCTTGTAATTGAAGCAATCTCTTTCTACCAACTTGTTGCATGTCAAAATTTAACACCCTAGTTGCCCAATATGCTTTATGCTCAATCTCAACTAGCAAATGACAAGACTTACCATAAACCAATTGATAAGGTGTAAGACCTATAGGAGTTTTAAAAGCTGTTATATATGCCCAAAGAGCATCATCTAACTTAAGTGCCTAATCTTTTCTTGATCTAGAGACAATTTTCTCTAAAATCCACTTAAGCTCTCTATTACTAATCTCAACTTGTCCACTAGTTTGGAGGTGATAAGGTGTAGCAATTTTATGAGTTACATTATATTTTCTCAATAATTGCTCTATAAATTTATTACAAAAATGAGACCTACCATCACTAATAATGGCCCTAGGTGTTCCAAATCTAGGAAATATAACTTTCTTAAGCATCTTTTTAACCACCTTGGCATCATTAGCAATGGTTGGAATTGCTTCCACCCATTTAGATACATAATCAACCATAACCAAAATATACCTATTTCCTAAGGAACTAGGAAATGGTCCCATAAAGTCCATACCCCAAATATCAAACAATTCAACTTCCAAAATACCATATAAAGGCATTTCATTCCTCCTAGACAAATTTCCGATTCTTTGGCACTTATCACAACTAAGTACAAAGTCTTTGACATCCTTAAACAAAGTAGGCCACCAAAAACCAGCTTGCAAAACCTTGGAAGCTGTCTTAGAAACCCCAAAATGACCCCCTACAGCATAAGAATGACAATGAGCCAACACCTCACCAACTTCTTCATGAGGAATACACCTCCTAATCAACCCATCAGCACATCTCCTATATAATAAAGGCTCTTTCCAATAGTAAAACTTCACATCATGAAGGAATTTCTTCCTTTGCCTATAATCTAAACCATAGGGAAGCATACCACTTACTAAATAGTTTTCTATATCGACAAACCATTGAACTTCCTTAGAAACCACACTAAAAATATGTTCTCCATGAAAAGATTCATCAATAGGTACCCCATCATCATTATCTTGCAAAACACATTGGGTTAACCTAGATAAATGGTCAGCAACTAAATTTTCCTTTCCCTTTTTATCCCTTATCTCCCAATCAAACTCTTGTAGCATTAATATCCATCTTAACAATCTAGGCTTAGCATCTTTCTTACTCAAAAGGTACTTAAGGGCAGCATGATCAGAATAAATAATGACTTTTTGCCCTACAAGATAAGACCTAAATTTATCAAAAGCATATATAATAGCCAAGAGTTCTTTTTCAGTTATAGAGTAGTTAATTTGGGCATTATCTAGTAACTTGCTAGCATAATAAATAACAGATGGCTTCCCATCAATTCTTTGTCCTAAAACAGCCCCTACCGCATAATTACTAGCATCACACATCAATTCAAAAGGTTGCTCCCAATTTGGTGGTTGCAACACCGGTGAAGTGACAAGAGCATGTTTAAGAGTTTCAAAATATTTAAGACATGCCTCATCAAATTTAAAATCAACATCTTTACCTAGCAACGTGCATAAGGGTTTAGCTATCTTAGAAAAATCTTTGATAAACCTCCTATAAAAACCAACATGACCTAGAAAGCTTCTAACATCTCTAAAATTTTTAGGAGGAGGCAAATTAGCAATTATTTCAATTTTAGCTCTATCAACTTCAATCCCCCTATTCGAAACTAAATGTCCTAAGACAATGCCCTCTTGAGCCATAAAATGACACTTCTCCAAATTTAAAACCAAACCATGTTCCATACATCTATCAAGCACCGTAGAAAGATTAGATAAAAAATCCTCATAAGTAGTGCCATACACACTAAAGTCATCCATGAAAACTTCTACACATTGATCAATAAGATCACTAAAGATAGAAAACATGTATCTTTGAAAAATGGCTGGTGCATTACACAAACCAAAAGGCATTCGCCTAAATGCAAAAGTTCCATATGGGTATGTAAAAGTTGTCTTAGATTGGTCATGTGGATGAATTGGTATTTGATAGAAACCACTCAATCCATCTAAGTAACAAAAATAAGAAAAATTAGCCAATCTTTTTATAACTTGATCAATAAAAGGTAAAGGAAAATGGTCCTTTCTTGTAGCCTTATTTAACTTCCTATAGTCCATACACATACGCCAACCCGTGATAGTCCTAGTAGGAATTAAATCATTATTATCATTATGAATTACAGTTAAGCCACCCTTTTTAGGGACAACTTGAATTGGACTCACCCACTTGCTATCACTTATAGAATAAATTATGCCATTATCAAGCAATTTAATTATTTCCTTCCTCATAACCTCTTTAAGAGTTGGATTAAGCCTTCTTTGACCTTCAATGGAGGGCTTAGAATCCTCCTCTAACAAAATCCTATGCATGCAAACTTTAGGTGCAATTCCTTTTAAATCACTAATAGAATATCCCATGGCATTTCGATGAGCAAGTAAAATATCACGTAAAGCATTCACATTATGCTTATCAATTGAAGAATTAACAATGAATGGTAATTGAAACTTTGAATCTAAAAATGCATACCTTAAGCTTGTTGGTAACAGCTTGAGTTCAAGTTTAACTTCCTCGTTAGACGTCTTTGATGGCATATCCTCATCCTTTCTCAAAGACTCAAACTCTGAGAATCTTCCTTGGAAAGGATATGAGGCAACTTGCAAAACCTCATCAAAACTCTCATTTAAACAATAAGGTGCAATAGGGGTTTGACTCAAACAATCATTCACAACACTATTAATACACTCATCAAGAATATCATAAGCATCAATTCTATTTACCACCTCCATTGGTGAAGATTTAACCATCCTAAAAACATTAAAGTCAATTGTTTCACCATTAACTTCAAGAGATATTTTACCATTTTTCATATTAAAAACAGCCCCAGCAGTAATTAAGAAAGGCCTATCAAACAAAATGAGAATTTCAGGATCTTCATCCATTTCTAGCACAACAAAATCAGCAAGAATCACAAATTTACCCACTTTGGTAGGAATATTTTCTAATATACCTATAGGGTGTGAAATAGATTTATTCGCCATTGATAAGCACATATTGGTAGGCTTTAATTCACCTAAATCAAGCTTTTTATAAATGGAATAAGGCATAAGGCTAACACTAGCACCCATATCACATAGAGCCTTATCAAAATATGTACCACCTATAACACAAGGAACCGTGAAACAACCAGGATCCTTTAGCTTAGGTGGGTATTTAGAATACATAGCCTTAGATTCTTCTACCAAAGAAACATACCCATATTCTTCAAGTTTACCCTTGTGACTCACAATTTCTTTTAAAAATTTTGCCCATGAAGGCATATCCTTAATTGCATCCACAAAGGGTATAGTTATAGTAAGTTCCTTTAAATAATTCAAAAATTTGCCAAATTGCTTATCAAGATTTCTTCTAATGAGTCTTTGAGGGAATGGCAAAACATTCAAATTAACTTTAGGGTCATTTTCCCTAGATAAGGTTATCTTTTCCTTAGGTTCATTAGGCTTATGCATTTCATCATCATTTTTACTTACATCCAAAACATGATCATCATGCACAATAAGACTCTCATTACCTTTTTTATTACTCTCAATCTTTTTACCACTCCTTAACATAATAGATTGAACCGATTCATGAGGCAAAAACTCAGGTTGACTTGGTAGCTTGCCTAAAGGTTTAACACTAGAAGTAGCTTGTTGAGCCAATTGGGTTTCAAGCATCTTATTATGAGTGACAAGTTGATCAATTTTAGTGTTAATTTGCCTAAATTGTTCCTCATTTTGCTTGTTAGTAGTCGTTTAATGATTAAAAAATTGCTCCATCAAACTCTCTAAATGGGATTTAGGTTGTTGGGGGTTAAAAGGTGGTTTATTTGGAAAAGGTGAAAGGTTAGGTATTTTGCTCATATAATTGTTATTATTAGGAGGGTTCAATTGGGCATTTTGGTTAGACCAAAACAAACCAGGATGGTTTCTCCATTGTGGGTTGTAATAATTAGAATTTTGACCCATCCTTTGGTTATAGTTCCCTTAAACAAAACTTACATCCTCACTAGACCCCTCACTACAATTAGCATACATATGAGGTCCACCACATCTCTCACAAACATGACTAACATTTTAAACATTGGAATGAGAATTACTTACCATTTTTGTCAAAGCCTTTACCTTAGCCGTCAAGAGATTAATGGAATCCAATTCCAAAAACCCCTTAGCCTTCGCCATAGTGGGTTCTTCTCCCATGTAGCCTTGTGAGGCTAACTCTTCCAACAAAGTTTCAGCTTCCTTAGCAGTCTTCTCTAACCATTTACCACCTGAAGCAGCATTAACAATATTTCTATTTTCCTCCATTAACCCATTGTAAAAGATTTGAGGAATCATCCAATCCGGCAAGCCATGATGAGGACATTGCCTTTGAAGTTCCTTAAACCTTTCCCAAGAGGTATAAATAGTTTCATTAGGCAATTGTTTAAATGTAGATATTTGATTTCTAAATTTTGCCATTTTATGAGGTGGAAAATACTTATGAAGAAAAGCTTGTTTTAATTGGTCCCAAGTAGTAATTGTCTCACTAGGTATACTAGCAAGCCAAATTTGGGCCTTTTCTTTAAAAGAAAATGGAAATAACCTAAGTCTAATTGCATCATTACTCACTCCATTAATTTTAAATGTAGCACACACATTAAGAAAAGCAAGGATATGAGCATAAGGGTCTTCCCCTTGCAAACCTCCAAATTGGTTATTTTGCACCATTTGAATGACAGCCGGCTTGATCTCGAAATTGTTATTAGCAATAGCTGGTGCCGCTATTCCTCCAAAACTCTCCGAAATATTGGGCATTGCAAAATCACCAAGCGTTCCCCTTTCTTCGCCCGCCATAATTGGAAAATTATGACCTTCCTCCAATTTAACACTTTGTTCTCCTTCTACTTGCAATCTAAGTTCCTCTTGTTGCTTCCTTCTAAGTTCCCTACAAGAATTAAGAATACTTTTAGTCTAATATCATTACAAAAACTCTAATTCCAAAACAAACGAACACAATATAAGAATTCATACATCTAATAACTAATATATATCATACAATTCTAAAACATCTACTCTTTTGTATCAATCAATAAAAATTCATTTTGAACCGTTTCCCGACAACGACGCCAAAATCTGATGGGGATTTATTTGAACCCTTAGTCTCACTAGACTGTGTATAGTATGAGTAGGGTATCGTTCCAAAGGGAACGGGGTAAATTTTATATTGATGTAACAACAAGTAAATTAATAGGTAATGATTTTAATTGGAATCATGCAATTATTGTAAATATGAAACTACTTAAAATATATTAAGTTAATTTTGGATAATAGATTACTTAAAAGATGGGATAAACATACATTATAACCAAATAAACAAGTTCATCTTTGAATTAATTATCAATTGTATGAATGGAGAATTTAGCCAAGATTCTTTAAAGCAATTCTCATTGTCAATAAAGATGTTCTTACTTAGAGTCTATAAGCATTCTCATGTCATTATAGAGATAATAAAAACTATGAAGTTCTATGCCAATTCTTTAACCCCTCAAGTGAATTCCTTATCTCTAAGTGAATTCAATGTTTCAAGTAAATTTATTTGTTTTTCCATCAAAGAACTCCAATCTCATTGTGAATTAAATGACTAACATACTAATTATGGTGATCAAGCATAATAAGCAAATTGAAGCACTCAATAAACTTAAATCATACTTCATACATAAGAAGAATAAACATTCATAAAAACAAAGATAAGCAAATGAAAAACAAATTGAATTAAGTAGTTATAATGTACCAAAAGAACTAGTCAAATACAAATTTACAATAAAGATGAAATAAGAGAAAAGAAAACATCACTCCCCAGGGTTTACTTTCTACTTTGTTCTTTGGTCATCCTTTGAAAACTAAGTAAAAAGAAAAAAATCCAAAAGCAACTAAAAATGTTCTTAAGTAAACAGTCAAAGAATTCTTTAATTTTTCATCCCCTTCCTCTAGAGCTTTTCTCCCATCTATATAGAGCTTGACTCTACAGATATGTCCCTTAATAAGTCATGGAAGGTTACTCTGAAAGGACATAATGTTTGACTGAAAGATCAGGTACAAAAGACACAACGTTTGGGAAACAATGTCTTGCCGACTCGTGAATGCCTTCATGAGTCGTGATCCTTATACTTCACTCGTGATTGCTTGCTTTAGTCGTGATTTGTGCTGCTTTCCTTACTGAGTCGTGACTACTTTCATGACTCGTGAACTACTGCTGGGACTCGTGAATTGTTGCTCGAGTCGTGAATTGTACTACTCTTTCTTCTCCACTCCTTCTCCACTCGTAAGGCTCTTCACTAGTCACACAAAGCTGTTCGAGTCGTGAACCACTTCACTACCCGTGATCTTCTTCTTCGAAATTTCACCATCTTCTTCATTTCCTTCATACTTCACCAATTTTAACCTAAAAACAAACATAAACACATAAATTAAACATAAACACATAAAAATACATATAATATTACATACTTAGCTACATAAATAAGAGAAAAACACACATAAAAAGGTAGACATTTTACATGACATCACTTCTCTAATGGACTTATTAATTATTATATCAGTCCAATAACACTCATAGTAGTCCTATAACACTTATAAGACAATAATAATTAATCATGAAATACATTATTTCAATTAGGTCCAATTTACAGAACATTTCTCAAAAGTTCCGTGGACAATTTTACATGATCATAATTAATTAAACTCTTTAATTATTTATTATCTTATTCACTTCTCTAGCCTCATAATAATATCAAATATTCTTATCCTTGTCATTTTGCCATTTTATCATTTTCTCTATATGTGTATGACCTATTGGGTTCCTGTCCATGTTGGTAGTATAATATGTAATTGTGAGTTCTATCGAAGACTCACATGATTTAAACTCCTTCAAATCATTTTATCAATCCCCATTGATATTTTTGATACATCATTATACAAGTTATGATTGGCCTCTAGCTAGGCATCATGACTACCCAAATGTCAGGAAAGTCATATGGTTTGACTATACCCTTCCATAGAAACAGTTACCGTGCAATTACTCCTTTCACCACTCTTATCTCAATTAGATTCTGAGTATGGATTTCTATTAACTCATATAAATCTAATTATGTATGTTCTATTAATTTAACCATTGTTCCCAAAATGCCCTCAATGGATCTCTATCCATCTTGGCATTTTACTCTGGCCAGAGATTCTTTGAACAAGGTAATTATAGAATCATGCAAGATAACTTCCCTTATTAAATCTGGGATGGTGAATCCTTTATCAATCACTCAACTACATTCAAGTAGGTCATGATATACCCAATCTCCTAACTATGTTCACTCCTAGTTGGAAGTAATCAGTTATGGAGTCAAAGTATACCACTTACTACTTAAGATAACTTTGGTGATCTCAAGTCTAAGGATACTTGCACAACCACTATGAAGAGATTCCTCACTGACATAGATTTAATATCCATGTGAGGATTCTCTTTGCAGGTCTCCAATGAACTTGTTCTTCTAACAAGCATCCACATGTTAGCTTTGATTATCTTCCATAATCACAGTTATGAGAACCACTGCTTGAACCATTCAAGAAGCATAACATGTGCTAGTCTGTCCAAATTAACAATGTCCTATCTTGTTAATTCTATGACTAGGAATATTTAGATATTAACACATATGCATGCAATAGACATCTCACATCATGAACTCCTTCATGATTACCTTTGCACTGTGTTTATAATATCTAGGACTTCATTCATTAATTTAAGATTTACAAACTCATGTATTTAAACATAGTATTAATAAATGAATGATGCCTTTTATTAAAAATTTAAATTTTATACATATGAAAAACATCCCTATTAAATAGGCTCTAGAGCATACTCTCTAACAATCTCCCACTTGCACTAAAGCCAATCACTCATATGTCTCAGACCCATGCTATTTATATGGTGATCATGCTTAATCTGGGAAAGTGCTTTAGTGAGGGGATCCGCCACATTGTCATCTGCGGGAACCCTTTCTATTTTCACATCATTTCTAGCTACTATTTCCCTTATGAGATGGTAGCGTCTGAGAACATGCTTGGATCGCTGATGAGACTGTGGTTCCTTTGCTTGCGCAATAGCTCCATTGTTGTCACAATATAAAGGAATCGGATCAACAATGCTAGGCACCACTCCTAGTTCAGTTATGAACTTTTTGATCCAGACTGCTTCTTTGGCTACTTTTGAAGCAACAATGTACTCAGCTTCCATCGTGGAATCAACAGTTGTTTCTTGTTTGAAACTTTTTCAACTAACTGCTCCTCCTCCCATTATGAACACATAACCAGACTGTGATTTACAATCATCTTTGTCAGATTGGAAGCTGGCATCTGTATACCCATTTACTTCCAAACTGCCCTCTCCATATACCAAGAATATATCCTTAGTCCTTCTCAAGTACTTAAGGATATTCTTAACAGCTACCCAATGTTTCTTTCCAAAATTGGATTGGAATCTGCTTGTGACACTCCAAGCAAATGCTACATCTGGACATGTACATAACATAGCATACATGATAGAACCAATAACAGACGCATATGGTATTCTATTCATGCTCTCTCTATCCTCTAGTGTCTACGGACATATAGACTTAGAAAGGTATTTTCCATGCACCATAGGTATAAACCCTTTCTTAGAGAGATCCAAATTGAACCTCTTCAATACTTTATCTATATATGTACTCTGAGAAAGACCTAGCAACCTATTGGATCTATCTCTATAGATCCTTATTCCCAGAATATAGGATGCTTTTCTAAGGTCTTTCATGGAGAATTGCTTGGATAACCATATTTTAATAGATTGGAGAAGAGAAATGTCATTTTCCATGATCAATATGTCATCCACATATAGAACTAGGAAGAAAATTGCACTCCCACTGACCCTTTTATATACACAAGGTTCATCTTCATTCTGTGAGAAACCAAACTCTTTGATTGTCTCATTGAATCGTATGTTCCAGCTCCTAGAGGCTTGCTTCAATTCATAAATGGATCTTTCAAGCTTGCATACCTTTTCGCCATTTCTTGATGTGAATCCTTCTGGTTGTGTCATATACACATTCTCAGTAAGATTTCCATTAAGAAAAGCTATCTTTACATCTATTTGCCAAATCTCATAATCATAATAAGCTGCAATGGCTAAAAGTATTCTTATAGACTTAAGCATTGCTACAGGAGAAAAAGTTTCGTCATAGTCAATACCTTCTTTTTTACGATAACCTTTTGCTACTAAGCGAGCTTTATAGGTAACTATATTACTTTCCATATCAGTCTTCTTTTTGAAGACCCATTTGCACCCTATGGGTTTTATCCCTTCAGGTGGTTGAGTTAAAGTCCATACTTTATTCTCATACATGGAGTCCATTTCAGACTGCATAGCTTTAAGCCATAAATCACGTTCTGAACTGTTCAAAACTTCTTGATAGCTTGTAGGCTCATTGTCCTCTACTACAGTTATGCCTCTATCCGAATCAATGTGAAATCTATATCTCACAGGGATAAAACGCATCCTAGTAGATCTTTTAGGATTTTGTGTGTAATTAGGTTCAACTGCAATCTCATCATTATGAAATTCAATTTCGGGTTCAATCGATTGATCTTCTTCTATTTGTGGGTCTTGAACTTCACTAAGTTCAATTTTACTCCCACTGTCCTCTCGTAAGAGAAATTCTCTTTCTAAGAAGACAACATGCCTTGAAACAAACACCTTTTGTTCTAAGGGATGATAGAAATAATATCCAAACATTTCTTTTGGATATCCCACAAATAAACATTTGTCAGACTTAACATCCAGTTTGTCTGACATTGTCCTCTTTACATAAGCAGGACAACCCCATACTTTCATATGAGAAAGCGTGGGTTTCTTGTTATTCCACATCTCATATAGAGTAACATCAACCGATTTACTAGGAACTCCGTTTAACACATAAACAACAGTTTCTAGTGCATATCCCCAAAAGGACTTAGGCAAGTCCACTCGGCTCATCATTGATCGAACCATATCTAATAGTGTTCGATTTCTCCTTTCAGATACACCATTGTATTGTGGTGCATATGGTGGAGTCCATTGAGATAAAATTTCATTATCTCTAAGATAATCCTGAAACTCTTGGCTTAAGTATTCTCCACCTCGATCTGATCTAAGTGTTTTAATACTTTTGCCAAGTTGTTTCTTTACTTCATTTCTGAATTCTTTGAACTTTTCAAATGCTTCTGATTTATATTTTATTAGATAGATATATCCAAACCTGGAATAATCATCTATGAAAGTAATGAAGTAGGAGTAACCTCCTCTGGCATGTGTAGTCATTGGACCACATACATCTGAATGTATTAAGTCCAAAACCATTTTAGCTCGTTCTCCTTTACCAATAAAGGGAGCTTTTGTCATTTTTTCCAATAAAAAAGATTCACATGTATCCAATGATTCATAATCAAATGTTCCCAAATCACCTGACTTGTGCAATTTGGTCATGCATTTTTCATTTATATGGCCTAAACGACAATGTCATAAGTATGAGATATTTAGATTATCATGTTTCATTCTCTTGGTATCCACATTATGTACTTCTTTAATTAAATCAAGAAAAAATATACCATTCTCAATTATAGCTTTTGCATAAAACATATTGTTTTTAAAAATGTAACAACATTTGTCCTTTAAAGAAATATCATAATCGTTCATCAAACAATTGAAAGAAATAATACTTTTGGACAAAGCTGGAACATAATAACAATTATTTAATTCCAGTACTAATCCACTAGGAAGAGGCAAATAGTAAGTCCCCACAACTGTTGTAGAGATATTTTGTCCAGTAGTTGACTGCAAACATATCTCTGCCTTTCCAACTCTTCTAAAACTTATAAGCCCCTGTAGATCATTACATAAGTGAGATCCACATCCAGTATCTAATACCCAAGATTGTTTTGAAGCAATAGAATAAGTATTAATTTCAATCATATGAATACCTAAAGTAGAAGCATCAGCTTGCTTCTTCTCCTTGAGAAAATCTAGATAGGCCTTGCAGTTACGCTTCCAATGACCATCCTTTCCACAATAGAAGCAAGTTCCTTTGGGATTCTCTTTCTTGGCAACCTTCTTCATGGATATCCCACCATTCTTTGGCTGCGCCTTGGTTATCTTCTTCTTCTTCTGCTTCTTGCCTTTAGCAAAAGTGACAACCATGACACTTTTTGGATCCTTCTTAAATGATCCATCAGCTGTCTTGAGCATATTGATTAACTCAAAAATGGATACTTGGATCTTATTCATGTTGAAGTTAAGCACGAAAGGTGCATAACTTGGAGCAAACGAGTACAAGATTAAATCTATGTATAGATCATTATCCATAACATAGCCAAGTCTACTCAAATGCTCAATATACCCATACATCTTCAATGCATGAGTAGCAGTTGAAGTTCCTTCCACCATTTTGTAGCTAAATAGAGCTCGAGCAATCTCATATTGCTCAGTTCTAGCCTGAGAAGAATATAGCTCCTCTAGATGCAAAATGATGGTTCTAGCATCCATCATCTCATGTTGCTTCTGAAGCTCCAAGGACATAGCACCCAGCATCAGACATGCTGCTGCTTCACTATCCTCCATGTATTTTCGATAAATGCCTTTGATCTCATCAACGGCATCATCTGATGGAAGTGGTGGTGGATCTTTATCCAAGACATAGTGGATCTTTTTAGTTCTGAGAACAATTCTCACTTGCCTGATCCAGTCATAATAGTTGCTGCCAACAAGCTTGTTATCAAAGATTGATCGTATATTAATGTTTGATGTGCTCATGATGATGACCTAGATGTGAAAAAGAAAAGATATGAGAGTATGTTTATATATATGTATGCATTAATAAGGTCTTTAATTAATCCATTTTACTTCCACTATTTTATTGCGAATTAATAGCCCTCACTATATAATCCGAAAAACCTGATGGTTTTCTTAGTAGGCCAATATCCAATCCTTGATATGTAATTTGACCTTAACTGTGGTCAACAAGCCAAACTCCATACCCTTGAAAGTTAGGTATCTCTATACCAATTGTGTCTCTACACAACTATTGGATTATTAGGTTATCAACTCTTGATGCATGCATATCATATATACATTTCCTAATCTTGCCTTTAGAACCATTAGCCTTGACTGTGGTCAACAAGCTAATGGGCTAGCTAAGATGACCCATTTAATTAGATTTGAACATATTCGATATAATGTGAGCTTGATTGTGGTCAACAACCCACACTATAAAGAACTCTGGTTCTCCTCAAATTAATGGAAGGCTTATATACCTTAGTATTTTTTTTAGGGTTTTAGTTAATTAAGTCTCATCATACATGGTTGGCATACATTGGTATGCATCCTATAAAATATCACATAAATATAAGCATACAAATATGGTATAGTTATGGACTTTACTATATTGATTTCCCCGAGCCAAGAGGGAAATCAAAAGGTCACATCTAGGTAGTATGCATGATTCAAACAAGAAAAATAATTACATTATCTTCAAGATTGTTGGATCTCCATCCGGCCCATCTTGCTCCTTGAAAATGATCTTCATCTCTACTTCTAATTCTAATCTAAGTAATCTAATTACATATTACAATTTAAAATGAAATACAAACCAAAAACAAGTGGCCGGGACATGAAAGTCCTCATTGGGCCAAAACATGCATAATGCTCAATCACATTGGGCTTTGTCCATAACTATCCATCATGCCAATCATACACCCTTATATGCCTTTCTAATGCATAAAGAAATGGATTACTAACTTTGTTTCAACCTTTGAAACAATATTTTGAGTTATTTTAATGATGTGATCAAATTAGGAAACTTTTTCCATTTTGGAAACTTTCATTTTAAGAAACCTTTTTGCATGCATGTGTTCTTGCCTTAATAATCAATCTAATTGATTATTAATTAATTATAAATTAATTATTTAATTAATTAATTAATCATATTAAATAATTAAAAGAATCAATTTTGGGCTTATAATCAAGTGTAGGCCGAAACCCACAAAAGAAAACCCTAAATGTGTTCACACACAAACTAGTTTTGTGTCTTTTGGACCATTTGGGCCTTTTGAAATGAGCCAAGCCTACTCCAGCCCTTAAACCCATTAATAAACTTAATTAATGTTTATAATATTTAATTTAAATCAGCTCCTTGGGCCCCCACCAAGTCATTCACTAATTTAAACCAAGTTCGTAAACATAATTAAGCCCATTAAGTGGTTTTAATGAATTAAAATTAATCAAATTAATTTAAGGTCCATTTTAATTAATCCAATTAATTAAAAACACTTTAATATATCATATATATTAGATTTAGAAGATTAAAAGTCGTTCTAAACAAGAACACATCAAGAACACCGAAGAACACCAATTTATCGAACTTTTCGACTAAACTAGTTTTCATGCAAAACTTGTTCGATTTTAATTCTGTTCGATCCTACGGCTTAATATCACATATTAAACACATATAATATCATCTAAATAAAGTTTTAATGGATCCATAAGAAATTAAATTAGAACAGCCCCTTAAAATTACATGGGTTTCATGCAAAACCCTAATGGGTTTCACGCAAAACCATAGTTAATTTTCTTCAAAAGTTCCGTTTTTGTTTCCGTCAAATTTATTTGATCATACATACAACTAGAAATCAATATTTCTCATTCATGAACAATTAAATTTGATATTTTAAAGTTCATGAAATAGATAACTCAAAATAAAATAAAACTTATTCCGCAGAAAAATATAGAATTGTATATCCATGGCAAAACCTGGCTCTGATACCATGTTAGAATTTATCGGTTACATGTATCGCATACATGAGCGGAGTTTTAAAATTTTTAACCAATATTACTGATCTTGCCATGAATATATAATATAACTATATGAGAATAAGAAAAATCACCTTTGATTTTTGTTGAACAGTTGATTTTACTTCGCACCGGGTTGTCGCAAACCACAGTGTCCAAAATCGAACACCTCCAATGAGTAATTTACACTAGAGAATGATAAATTGAACCAACAATTGGTGTGTAACTAGGAGTGGCCGAAAAATCCTAGAGCTAGCAAGGGAGTGGCACAAAAGGGAGAGAGAGAATAGAAGAATAAGACTTTCTTATGTATTTAATCACTTAACCCTAATTCCTCATTAGTTGGACTTTTATAGTCAGGTTAAAATTCCAACTTCTAATGAGATTGGGCTCTTTAAAATTACTGGAGAATTATTAATTGGGCCTCTGAAATTAATTATAATCATTTGAGCTTAATTAAATCCAAATTAAACCTTTTTCATAAAAGACTATGCACAAAACCCACAAACTAGGCCCTTTGTGCAACTAATTGAATTTAAATACCCAAATGGATTCCAAATCCAACCAAATTAAATATGTAGGTTCCATAACACTTATGTAACATATATAAATTAATTTAGTTCAAGAAATAGACCATTAAGTCCTTCTGTATGGAGTTGGCGTGTGGCCCTCTACAAAAGGGCTTCCACACCAGCTTTATTCCTCTGGCCCCTTTATAACTCCTCCAATGGACTTATTAATTATTATATCAGTCCAATAACACTTATAGTAGTTCTATAACACTTATAAAATCATAATAATTAATCATGAAATACATTATTTTAATTAGGTCCAATTTACAGAATATTTCTCAAAAGTTTCGCGGATAATTTTACTTAATCATAATTAATTAAACTCTTTAATTAATTATTATCTTATTCACTTCTCTACCCTCATAATAATATCAAATATTATTATACTTGTCATTTTATCATTTTATCCTTTTCTCTATATGTGTGTGACCTATTGGGTTCCTGTCCATGTTGGTAGTATAATATGTAATTGTGAGTTCTATCCAAGACTCACATGATTTAAACTCCTTCAAATCATTTTATCAATCCCCATTGATATTTTTGATACATCATTATACAAGTCATGATTGGCCTCTAGCTAGGCATCATGACTATCCAAATGTCAGAAAAGTCATGTGGTTTGACTTATACCCTTCCATAGAAATAGTTACCGTGCAATTACTCCTTTCACCACTCTTATCTCAATTAGATTCTGAGTATGGATTTCTGTCAACTCATATAAATCTAATTATGTATGTTCTATTAATTTAACCATTGTTCCCAAAATGCTCTCCATGGATCTCTATCCATCTTGGCATTTTACTCTGGCCAGAGATTCTCTGAACAAGGTAATTATAGAATCATGTGAGATAACTTCCCTTATTAAATCTGGGATGGTGAATCCTTTATCAATCACTCAACTATCTTCAAGTAGGTCATGATATAGCCAATCTCCTAACTATGTTCACTCCCAGTTGGAAGTAATCAGTTATGGAGTCAAAGTATACCACTTGCTACTTAAGATAACTTTGGTGATCTCAAGTCTAAGGATACGTGCACAACCACTATGAAGAGATTCCTCATTGACATAGATTTAATATCCATGTGAGGATTCTCTTTGCAGGTCTCCAATGAACTTGTTCTTCTAACAAGCATCCACATGTTAGCTTTGATTATCTTTCATAATCACAATTATGAGAACCACTGCTTGAACCATTCAAAAAGCATAACATGTGCTAGTATGTCCGAATTAACAATGTCCTATCTTGTTAATTCTATGACTAGGGATATTTAGATATTAACACATTTGTATGCAATAGACATATCACATCATGAACTCCTTCATGATTACCTTTGCACTGTGTTTATAATATCTAGGACTTCATTTATTAATTTAAGATTTACAAACTCATGTATTTAAATATAGCATTAATAAATGAATTATGCCTTTTATTAAGAATATAAATTTTATACATATGAAAAACATCCCTATTATATGAGCTCTAGGGCATACTCTCTAACATATATGACAAAAGCTTATGATCGGGTTGAATGGCCTTTTTTAAAAGATATTATAAGTAAGTTTGGCTTTTCTGATAAATGGGTGACCACAGTTATGTGATTTGTTACTTCGGTCTCTTACTCTATCTTGATTAATGAGGAAGCTTGTGGCAATTTTTGCCCATCGAGGGGGCTTCAATAGGGAGAGTCGTTATCATCCTATTATTCTTGGTATGCATAGAGGGACTTTTAGGTTTAATTAATGAAGCTATTGTAGCTGGTTCTCTTTATGGTATCCGTATTTGTCCAAATGCTTCTTTGATTTTGCATCTTTTGTTTGCTGATGACAATCCTATTTTCCTTAAAGCTACACCTGCGAAGCAGGTGCAATTTTATCAGTGCTACAATGGTGTGAATTTTTATTTTTTTGGTCAGAAGATTAACCTCTCAAAATTTGAGGTGTCATATAGCTCTTATATTGATGTAAATCTAGCTTCTTACATTACTAGTATCTTGGAGGTAACAAGAGTTGATAAGCATGATCTCTACTTGGGAATGCCCACTTCGGTTGGTAAATCGAAGCAGTTAGTTTTTAGTAGAGTTAAAAGAGAGACTATGGCATCGTCTGTAGGAATGGAAAGAGAAATTACTCTCTTGGTCAGGCAAAGAGCTATTGATTAAAACTGTGGCTTAGGCAATTCCAATGTATGTTATGTAATGTTTTCTACTTCCAGATGGGCTTTGTCAGGATATGAGGGCTTTGATATGTCGATACTGGTGGGGTCAAAAATCTAATGAGAGAAAATTACATTTTTGTAGTTGGAAAATTCTGTGTAAATCTAAAGGAGAAAGAGATATAGGATTTTGATATTTTGCTAGTTTTAATCGGGCTTTATTGGCTAAGCAGGGGTGGCATCTAATTACTAATCCTAATTCTTTGTTAGCCAGATTATTGAAGGCTCATTATTTTCCTTATAATTTTTTTTTAATGCTGGTTTGGGATCAAATCCAATCTACACTTAGAGAAGCATTCTTGCTGGGAGGGAAATTCTGAAGACAGGCACATATTGGCAAGTGGGAAATGGTCAGTCTCTTAATATTTAGAAAGATAGATGGATTCCTCAGCCTCATTCTTGTAGTATAATTTCTCCTTATCAGGTTCTTTTTATGAATGCCATAGTGGCTGATTTGATTGATCAAGATTCAGGTCAATGGAATTGGGATTTAATTAATAGTGTTTTTCTTCCGGTGGATGTGGAGTGAATAAAGCTTATTCCATTGGGTTCTCCTATTAATGTTGATTCATTGGCTTGGTTTTATCACTCAAGTGGATTTTATCTTGTCAAAAGTGGCTACAAAGTTGCCTTCGAGTCTTCTACCAGTTTTTCATCTTCTTCGAGCTTTGTGTCCTTCTGGAAAAAGCTGTGGGATCTCTATCTCCCTCTAAAGATAAAGAATTTCCTTTGGCATGGAGCTCTAGAAATCTTACCTGTCAATTGGGTCATTCATCGATGAATTTCTCATGTCCTCTTTTTGTTCTCTCTGTGGCGACACCGAAACCATCCTGCATCCTTTTCGTGACTGTAGATGTTTTAGAGACATTTGCACATGGTAGGAATGTCTGATATGGTGAACCTTTCTGGGCAAAATTGTAAATGGTGGCTTGCTTCTATCTTTGACAAGTTTTCCTCATCTAAGTTAACGAAATTTGGGTTTATTTGCTACCAAATCTGGTTTTCTAGAAATAAATGGTGCTTTGAAGGTAAGGGGGCCAATTTGAATCAAATAGTAGCGTTCGTTGCAGCCTTTTCTACTAAGTTTTATTCGGTGATGATGGTTAATAGCTCAACCCCTTTGTGTTCTCATAGCCCTATGATCCAACATTGGTTGCCACCTCCAGATGGCTCTGTTAAAATGAACTTAGATGCAGGAATTTTAGGCGATAATTTAAGTGGTCTAGCTGTTGTTTTCCGTGACCAGGAAGGCCATGTTCTTACCTGCAGTTCAAAACAAATTTCAGGTAGCTGGAACTCCTTCATTTCTGAGGCTTTGACGATTTCTTTTGGTCTTCAACTTGCTAAAGATCTGTTTATTCCAAAATTAATAGTTGAATCTGACTGCAACTATGTGGTTGACAAGCTTTTGGATCATGCAGAGTTGAAATCAATTCTAGGTTCTATTATGGTGGACAAGCTTTTGGATCATGCAGAGTTGAAATCAATTCTAGGTTCTATTATGGTTGACTGTCAACGTTTGAGGAAGGAATTTGTGTCGTGTTCTTGGCAATTTGCTCCAAGATCCTGTAATTTTGTTGCTCGTCATCTAGCTAAAGGTTGCCTCTTTTAATCCTATGTCTATTAGGGTTGAATCTTTCCCACCTATTCTATTCTCTCTTCTTTTATGTTTGAGGATGTAAACTCTTCTCTGTCTTAATGAATGAATTTCTACTGTCAAAAAAATTATATATATCTTAATTGTACTTAATAAAATATTTTAATTGCATTTGTATTTATTCTTGTATGTATTTATTTATTTTAAAAATTTTTAAAAAATATTAAATTATCTAAAATATCAAACAAATTATCTTGTATTGTATCATTTCATGTCGAAAAAATCGAAAAAACCGAACTGAATTATACCGAATTTTTAAAAAATTACAGAAATTTATAAATTTTCGAATTGTACCGGATCGTATACACCTCTGGAGATAGATAAGCATGGAACTTGCAGCCACAAAAAATTATGATTAGCATCCAACACTATGTATTAAACAGAAAAATTAGCTAAACAGACAACGTTATGTACAAGGAGCATCCGATTTCCCATAAAGCCAAACTAAATAAAAGAGATAACAGCGAAAAGAACTTCAATTTCTAATTGCAAACGTACCATTTTAGTCTCAATGAGGACGGCCTGTTGCTTTCTTGTAAGTGTACCATTTTGCAATCCAAAGATACACTAAGAAATTCAACAAGCTGAGGATAGCTAGGAGCCAATAGAAGTAATCAAGATGACCTCTGTTCAAGTTGTCTGGAATCCACCCAAGCTTACCATGTCTACTAGTTACTTTAGCCACAATTGTGACTAATAAAGTGCTCAAATAATTTCCTAATGCAACCGTTGTAAGGGAGAGAGCCGAGCACAAGCTCCTCACAGCATCGGGTGCTTGATCATAGAAAAACTCTAACTGTCCAATGAAAGTAAACACTTCTGCGCATCCAATGAGAAAGTACTGTGGTACTTGCCAGAAAATTGACATTGGAATATACTCAAGATCATAGTAGTTATTACTCTTGACATAGTGCAGTCGAATAACCTCTAACACACCAGCCGTGATCATGGAGAAAATGGATATAACAAGGCCAATGCCCATGCGTTGTAGCTGGGTGAAGCCTCGTTCATTGCCTGTAAATTTTCTTGCATATGGAACGATGATTTGATCGTATACAGGAGCCCAAAAGATGACACTAATGGTGTCGAAGAGGGACAAAGATGCCGATGGAATCTTAAAACGTGGACCCATATGTTGATCCATAGTATTACCTTGTAAAACAAACATGGTGCTCATTTGGCTATATACAGGTAGCAAATACTATTCCACTTGCCCATACTGGAAGCAACCTGATGATGGCCTTCAGCTCTTCAACTTGAGTTACTGTGCAAAGTCTCCATGGGTCTGGTGAGTCCTTAATGTTATCATTTTCGGTCTCCACAGCAGCTTTGTCAAAGAACCTGAAATTTGATTAATTTGACTACTTGAAGATTAGAATGTAGAAACCAGCTATAATGTTTATCAAACTGCAGAACATGACCGACTTATCTCTAGTATTAACTGTGACAAAAAGCACATACAGCAATGAAGTGCACATAAAAGAAACAAATTTGTCTTGCTTGCAGCAATGAATTTACAGAACTTGGACCGACTAGTATTTTGAAAACAACTAAGCTCCTAAAGTGATGGGCTTCACTCAAGAATCGTGTGTATAGGCTGCAGAATACTTACGTAAGCTTGTTTGTGTGCTCAAGCTTGCGACTTCCTTTGATGTGACTTTCCTCATCAGCAGTCTCATAAAGTAGAGACTTATCATTAGGAACTTGAACATGCAATTTTCTGAAGGATGCAACTATAGCCTGAAAAATTCTTGTAAAAGGACTCCCTCCAGGCTTTTGAAGCCGGTATAACTTGCTTCCTCCAAAGAAAAACATAATGGCGATGACCATTGCAACTGTTGGAATCCCAAATCCCCATCCCCAACCAACATTCATTTGTATCCACACCAAAACTGAAGAAGCAACAAGTGCACCAATGTTTATCGAGAAGTAAAACCAATTGAAGAACGAGCTCTTTTTTTTCTTTTCAGCATCATCCGCTTCATCAAATTGATCTGCACCAAAGGATGAGACACATGGCTTGATTCCACCAGTCCCAAGAGCAATTAAGTATAGAGCAACAAAGCATATTGCAGACTGAGTTGTTGTTGGATGGCAAGAATTTTTGTCACATGTTGGCTTTAACCCAGGGGCAGAAGCAGAAATTGTCAGGAGTGTCATCCCCTACAAAGAAACAAAAAAGGTGTATCTTTTATACATCTAAAATTGTTTGCACCAGCATGGTTTTTGAGAAAAAAAAAAATTCTGCCATGGCTCAAGCCTATCATGCTTACTTTTAAAAAGTGGCGATTCAACCTCAAGAAACTAAATAAACCTGAAACACCTAGAGTATTCTTGTATAATTCATGACTACAAAAGAAACTAAGTTATGCTTTTGTACTTTATCTAATGACGATGTAATGCCTTCTGCCTTTTATTATGTTAGATGCAATTTGCAGAATCAAGGTTTGACTTCTTCCTCTTAAAGGTATCAAACGAATTTATGCAACAGCTTGGAAAAGGAAAATGAACAATATCAAAACCCATGATGCAAATTGTTATTCAAGCGCCAATTAAATTAATGTCAATTGCTTTTGCCTTTACATACACAATTTCTGGGCTTAAAAATGATTCGAGTAAACTCACAAAAATGTAGATGACAACAAAACCAGCAATTGTCCAATATCTTCCCAGGTATGCATCAGCTAGAAAGGCTCCAATTAGTGGTGTGACGTAGCAAGTTCCTGACCAATTCGTTACATTATTTGATGCAGTAACATTTCCCTGGTTGAGACGGTCCTCAAGATAGTTCACTAAATTGGTACCCATGCCATAGTAGGCCAACCTCTCACAACACTCAGTGCCTACAAGAAAATTCCAGAAGGGACTAATGTCTTGGGCATATAGTTAATAAAGAATTTGAATCAACTAAAAATTATTTAAAGAATCTAAACAAAATGTAGTCACAGAACAATGCTACAATTCCCATACATTTTATGCAGTGTACACACCCCTTCTAGTAATTTTTTTCACAATATTATTGAACTATTGTTGATTCTCTATGCAAAAATATTTAGATTTGGACATGATTATTAAAAGCATTTCATGTTATGGAGTAGGTAAAAATAACAGACTCAAAAGAAACATTTGTAAATGTATTTATCTTAGCAAAAGAAAACAAAGAAGTCAATTAGACATCACACCGAGAATAAAACGGCATGCCTTCCAGTTTCCAGTTTTGCTCTTATTTGCTGGTTTTCCAGTTATAGTCACAGTCCCATCCTCTGTGTAGACATCATCTTCTGCCATAACGTCCAATGAGATTTGCTATATGCTGGATGTTATAAAACTTAATCTCAATATTTCACCTGAAAAGAAAAATTATTAAATTCAACACTTGAAAATTCAATGTGCATTAATCATGAAATGTCATTATCAGACCCACCATGACAAGATCGCAGAGGTTAAAATATGACTAACTTGTTATGAATTCTTAAATAGGAAAAGCCATCATAGAAATTACAAAACAAAAAATAAATAACATATGAGAAAATAAAAGAAAAAATTTCTCATATTATAGGGAGTTCCTCTGCCTTCCAAAACATAGAATAATAAATCACACTCTGCAAATTACATTAGCACATTTACAAGTCTGAACGCGTAAACGAATTGATTGAGACATGCTTATTGAACAAGTAATTCACATCATATTATTCTTTTATTCTCCATGCGTCAAAATTTTCACAAGAAATAAATCTTATGAGTTGGATTTGGAAAATGAATAAGAGAGAAATTATAAGGAAAGGCTCGAAGGAAAAAAATATTAATCAAATTTTTAATTTTAGTCCCCTCTTTTAGTTTTATATAGATGCTGCTTAACGTCACAACTATTCAGTTTAAAAAAAAAATTAAAAAGAAAGAAAGAAATCTTCACAGCTATTCAATAGTTGCTTATAGTGTCAAATAACAAATTTGGAGAACTGACAGCGTGGATCCAGCTCACTACCGTCTGCTCAATTGGAAAGTTCAGCTGATTAGGATCATACTAAAATAAGACTCTATAATTGATATTGATAAATAAGTTTGTTTTCTCTTTTTGTCGTGATTCGTAATCGCTGAAAAAAACATTGGCTCTTTTGTTCGTTTTATTTCCGTCAAAAAAAAGAAAAAAAAAATCAGCTTAAACATAATCTCAAAATTGGAGGCTGGTAAAAGGCCGCAGCCCATAGCTTTTGAAAGAATGGCCGTTAGCTTGATTCAAGATTCACCGTTCGGTAAAATAATTCTAATTTTAATATGAAAGTCGAGAGAGAATCCACACTTATACGAGCGCAGACTCCCGGTTTGATACTCCCATTCCTAAATAATCTTATCTACTGAAAGCCAACAATCCACACTCATAATCGAAGATTCCAAATTTTCTTATATTTTAAAATTTAATATAAAACAAAAAATTGCTTCAAGTCTAAGCGTTATGATTACCCAGTGAAAGTCCAAAGGTCAGAGAAAGTGGCATTCAAAATATTATCGTCACTATTATCGCATCACTTAATCATATTTGTAGATTTGAGAAAAACAAAAGGACTGACAAATTCTCACTACGATGAAATCAAACTCGAAATAATCATTTTCTTTTTTAGGAAAAAAAAAACTCAAAACTTCAAAGCTAAAACTGAAATCACATGCTAACAAAGATGATTAATAGCACAATGAATTTGAAATTTCTTCACATCATAAAATCATATTTTTAAAAAATCTAAAAAAAACAATCTGGCTACATGCAGTTGCAAGAAATTCTCAATATGATATCAAACTTGACACAATAAACAGAGACAGAATTACAAAAATGAATCCAAAAATCAGAAAACTTAAGGTAAAATGAATCTAAGTTCTATTTCCCAAACTGCAACTAAATTCACAAGGCCACTGAATACGAAACGAATAGGAAAATATTGAAATCACAGAAAAACCACGAAAAAAAAAGAAGAATTGCATGCGAAATAAAAGCCAAATAAGCAATTGGCGTGAGAGAGATTGAGGCATACCTAGAATTGGAGACTGTGAAGAAGAATGAGTTTCGGTATGGAAATAAAAAGAGTAGAGGTGGAAGAAGGAGAGAGAGAGAGAGGATGTACGCGTGTTAGCTAACCATAATAATAGTATTAGGAAAAGCGAGAAGTCCGGTTCTTATTTGCCTTTCCCTATCAATCGTAGAGATCTCAGGAATCAGGATTTTTATCTTTATACTTACCTCTACACTTAATTTCTTGCAATCATGCGCCTCCTATTTTTAGAATTTTCTACCTTTTCTTTCTTTCTTTTTACCCTACTGGATAGAATTAAAAAAAAAAAAAAAGCCCAACCTCACCGTTCTAAATTTTAAACTATAAGCCACTAAAGTTTTTAAATTGGTTAAAAGTTCCAAGGAACTTTTTTTTTCTTTTTTAATTGGGATGATCACGAGACGAAAAGGAGGTGAAAAATAGGTCACTGCAACTGCTCTACCCAAAAGTGGGAATTTCCATCTTCACCTCTAGTTGAATTATAGGAGGAAATTGTTTTTTAGTAACAACCCCATTTAGGACGGTTCATCACCTGAAGTGGGTAATTTCTGCTCCACGATCATTTCTAGTCATTTCCCACAAAAATATAAGATTGATGGTGTATGTGATTAGTTTAATTAATAAGAAGTAATAGCATTTTTTTCCTTTTTTAAAATTTTAACAGCAAAAATAGATAAAAGAAATTTAGTGGTTTTTGCTGACCAATTTGAAAATTTAGTAGCAAAAATATGACTTTAACTCTGTTTTAATTTTGTCCGTTATTTTCTCAAGTCATAGTATTTCCATCCCACTTATTTTCATTCATAACCAAACGAAATGTCAATATCTTTAGCTGTGTTGGTTGCTTCGTGTAATGGTTTGTTTCTATTAGAAAAATACACATCCAGCCAGCACTCCGAAGCGAATGCAAAATGAAAAAGAAAGGAGACTAAAAAGTTTGGGGCCACATTACAAAATAAATAAAATTATAAGAAACTTTTGTTAAAAATTCTAAGGATGAAAACGTTTTGGAAGAAAGGCCCCAGGGATGAGTTGGTCCGTCTCTGCATCTAGCTGTTACGTTTTTCTACCGTTAATTTCTATTTTTAAAAAAATTCAACATTCAACCATTTGTTTTAGTGACGATAATAATTACTGATAATTAAAAGCATTTGATGCCAATTTCACGTTTAAATTTCTTACTTTTGATATTGTGACCTGGAAGCGATCGATATAATATTTGATATTTTCATCGGCTCTTTGATAGAAGTTGCACAGGTCACTACTGACTTTGATACTTGTATTTGCACAGTAAATTGCATGATAAACAACTCTTTGAATTGTCTGAAGGAGACGATTGATTCTTGAGCGAGTCTGATAAATCATTTCAAAGCATTTTCTCGTAGGGTGGTTGGAAAGAATTTGCAAGCAATCTTTTTCATAATAGGTGTAGATCTGCACTTTAATCAAATATTCCGCAAGATGAATAGTGAGATCAATTTTACATGTATACTTATCCATCATCAAGTTCCTCCACCTGAGAGGCAGCTCAAATTTCATAATTTTTTTGCAGAAAGAGGAGACAGTATTGTTGCTGGTGTTCCCCTTAAACATACATTTTTTAGGTTCTACCAAATCGAATTGTTGGAGTTTTTGCTTGAACCATTTATCTTCTCTTCTTCCACTTACTGTAGAAGTAAACTTTCTTTTAGATCTGCGGGAGAAACTGTGATTAGGTGTGTGCATAAGGGATGGATCATCACCAGAGGGTAGGGTGGATGATCTATTGGGGATGTAAGAAGCATCTCTGCTCCAGAACATTATCCGTTTTCCCTTATCGTATCTCCCTGAGGTTTTGACCCCTATCCTTCCGACGTTATGGGCTCGTGGTTCCTTCATGGAGATTTTCCTGTTTCTTCTTTCTTTAAATTCTTCGACCATGAAAATCATTTCATGACCTCTTTCAGAAGTCCTGAACATATTACCCCTTTTCAAAGTTTGGATTACGCTTTTAGTGAGGTCACTAAAAATGGCGTGCATATCTCTGATAGTAATAAGGGCATCATCCGGCTGTTGTATGACCACGTCGTCGAGATCTGAGAGTGGGTTACCCCTAACAGGTGATCTGAAAAATCTCTCTCTTATTCCTGAAGGCTTAGATCTGTCCTGGCCGTTGTGATTATGTTCTCTATGAGCTTTGTGCTCGCTGGATCTTGAATCTGCCATGACCCTCAACGAGAGCACCAAATGATAAAGCAGTTTTTGGCTTTATTTGTAAGAAGGAGAGTTGGCAATTGAATGGATCCGGTCGGATGAATGAACCTACAAGAATGAGCGTCCAGTCAGACCCGGACATTAGCACTCTGAAGCTTATGTTAGTAGCTTTTAGAGAAAAAAAACTTATAGAGAAAGTATCAGATATTTAATACCTTTGAATCATTGTATTTTAGACATTTATAAGAATTTTTGGGATGAATACTTGAGTACCTTGAAGCGTTATAATTAGCATTGGAGTAGGTGAGCAGCGATGTGACAAGAAACAGGTGAAGCGTATGGGTGTTAGCTTGTGTCAGTTGACTGACAGAACATATTATCCCATCAATCCGATCGGACATTATCTTCCTGTTTTGTCTTTTCAGCTCATATTTTTGTCTTTTTATTAATGAGTTTAGGCCATGTCAAGTATTATTGGACCGATTTGATTGAATTTTGAAAATATTTTTCTTCGTAGTTATCAATGACAATTTCGTCAATTTAAAAATTAATTTACTTTAATTTATAAATTTAAAAAATAATATTGTACTAAATTAAATTTTTAATATGTAAATTGCTTTTTTTTAATTATTTTAAAAGTTTTTTTTTGCACGTTTAACTAAAAATTTTTACTTGCTATTTACGTCATTTTAAGTTTGACGTGGTATAAGTTTACTTGTCATATATTCATTTTGATATCATGTAATCAGTCATCTGACAAAAAAAATTAATTTAACAGTTTCGTAAATTTTAAAATTAAATTATTTCGTAAATTTAAAAGTTAAATTATTTTAATTTATAATTTGACTAATAACGTTGTTTCAAACTAAAATTTAAAGATAAATTGTTATTTTTGAAATATTTTAGAATTTTTTAAAAACTTTTTGGCATTTTTTTTATACATATATAAGGGAAGTGAATGGATGTTCAAACACGTCATGTTTCAGTACTTTATGACCGTTTTGCCATTGAAATTTTAGTTTTAGTTTTACATCACATCAGATTGGGGTCCTTCTCTTCCAAAAGTGATAATATCAAAATTGGTCAGGTTGATTATAATTCCTTTGATAAATAAAAATTATGATTTTATTTTTGAGCACATGTTTCAATAAAGACTGTTCAGCACTGAGATGTGATTTTTTTTAGTCAAAACTCAATTTAATGGCAATGGAAAGAATGCATCCATGAATGAGAATATAATCGTCTCTGCCGTTTTGTTAAACTATACAATTCAAGTGGCACTCAGAAAAATATATAGTTTGGGCTAAAGCATAAAAACTCGTTGCTGATTGGAGTCCGTGGCTAGCCGTAATCACAATTTTCTTGTTTTCGCTAATAAAATTAGAATCCATATATAAAATTGTCCCTCAATTTTTTCCAAAAATACAATATAATTTTTCTATTTTATTTTAGTGAAATATTATTTTTAATTTTTAAAATTAAAACAATATTATTGATATATTAAAATTGGCCGATTTTTATGCGTTGACTTAAATACATACTTTTTATCAAAATTGTAATGTAACTCCTATTTTTTTTATGCAATAATGTTCCTGAATTTTATCCATTAATTATAACATCTAGCATCTAACTGTTTATTTAAATATATGTAGAATGTAAGTTGACTCCAGTTTTGCACTAAAAAGAAAAAATTAAAATTCTTTTATCTGTTTTCTCTCCAAAAATCTCAAATCCACAAACTTGGTTTAACAGAAAAACTTACTTACAAAAACCAAAATTTTCTACTAAAAGCTCTTATATAATACTCTTGATCTTAGAATCAAGAGACTCTCATGGCTGTAAAATCGTCACCTTCTCTATAACAATATTAAGATTGTGATTTTTTTATTTAATTACTTTATTATTAAGTTTTTTTACTGCTTATTAATTATAGTAGAGAAGTTTATTAGTTTTCTAGTTTTGTAAGCTATTACAACAAATTCTTTTCTGCCCCTGTTGCTGGCTATACATAAACACCTATACCTTTCGATCTCTTCTTTTATCAAGATTACAATTACAATATTTCTCTCTCTCTCTCTCTCTCTCTTTTTTCAATCTTTACGGTTTCCATGAATTTGATAAAAAATAATATTCAATCGCTTCTTATTAACTTTAGCATTAACACAGTTCAAATAGAACATATCGCACCAAGGGGGTGTGAGTTGTTGGCTTGGCTTTTCAGATGATTACTTCACTTCCTTTATGAATTTATCAAGTTTTAATGGCTTATCAGTAATTGCATGTTGCCCCATATATAATCCATTTGCTATGATGGGAGATTGAACTGGAGTCTTATTTTCTGTGCTTTTTTCCTCATTTTTTATCATGGTGGATACATGTTAATTTTTTTTTATTGGTTCTCTATAAGATTTGTATATCATTTATCTCCTACATTGTGATTAATAATAAAGTACAAAGAAAATCATCCTAGTCATGATTTTTGAGTACAAAGTATAAAAGTCCGATATATGGATAACAATTAAAAGAACATCTTTTAAATATATTTTGGCTATTAATAATAAGTTATTTACATGTTATAAAAAATTAAATTTGAAGGTTTCCCAATATTTTTTCTAAGAAAATAATAGATTTAATAATACTATCTGTACGTATTCTTTTTTTATAATTATTGGTATTGGACAATTGGAATCGAGCGTTCCATTGTGGAAGGTAAAACTGTTAGGCTATATTTGTCTCCCTGTATTACAGATGGAATGATATTATATAATATAGACTAATATAAATACTATATTTGATTAATTTTTTTTATAAATTAATATATGAATAATATAATATAGAATGATATATATCATTCCTAATATACTCTATAAAATAATAAACCACAAATTAAAAAAATATTTTTTAAAAAAATATTTCAGAAAAGATGATTAGAAAGTGAAAACAGATTTAAAACTCAAAATAATAATAATAATTCCAATACAAATATAGTGTAACGTGTGGTGCATTCCCTTATAATGTTAAAATTCTTGAAAGTATGTAATTAGTGTAATTCCCTAATAATGTTAAAATTCTTCAAAGTGTGTGATTATTAATACTTTATTCAGAAAATAAGGAAAAGAAAAAAGTTATCTTGGTCTAATATTAAAGTGATTGAGAGTTATAATTGTCTAAAAAAATTTTTGCTTACTTATATAAAACAGTTATATGTAGTATAAATATAGATAGATATAGATTAAATAATGGTGGAATTGTATTTTAATTTCAATTACAAATTGATTATTTCTAATCGAAATGTTATAAAAGCTATTTTCACATTTATTGAAATTAAATAATGGTGGAGTTATATTTTAATTACAATTACAAAATGACAATTTCTAATTGAACATCATAAAAGCTATTTTTATTTTTATTTTATTGAAATAATAATCGAATTATATTTTGATTACAATTTACAATTACAAATTAATTGCTCAAGATTGGATTAAAGTCGAGTTTTCATGGAGATGGATAGCAAAGGGGCGGTTGATCTAATAAGTAATGGTGTCAGCTTTGGGATGTACAAGCCTCTTATCAGTTCTATATATCATGGAGAAGCCGCAGAGAGATTGCGTTGTCGAGATCCACCATGCTTATGGAGAGTGCAACAGGTGTGTGGTTTTCATGGCCAAGATGGCAATTTCTGCTCCTGTTGTTACTCTTTATTTTGCTATTCCTCCTGATGAGCTTGATTCTTATTTGCTAGCTGATTGCTCGAGTATTTTGGTACTCAAGGCGTCTTGTTTTGGTCTAGGCATTTGCAATGATTGCTTAAAAGAAAAAGGGCTCGCTTAGAGATTGCTTGAATCACCATTTCATCAAAAACCAATAACAATATAATAATTTAAGTTTAATTAGGGGTCGCTTTTTTGGTGGGGTTGTTCAATTAAATATTCAAACCATTTGTTGTGTCTTCAAAGCAATAGCTGAAGATATTCTAAGAACTAAAATGATTGATTCAACTCCTTTATGAAATTTTGCATAATTGCATTGGAGAAGAATTTTGCATTTCTTTATAAGACCGTGATTTAATTATTGCTATCATTGGTTGAAAATTTTTAAAAATTGACCAAAATAAGGAGGAAACTTAATTAGTGGTGAACTATTAATATATGCTCACCTATAAATTAACATAGGTTTCTGACATGGCCTTTTTATACCTATTTAAAATAGGCTATTTTCCTAATATATATAATATTTTTTATCAATAATTATTATTTAATAAATTATATAATAGAGTAATAATCTTGTGTATGACACATAATTGGCAATCGATATGTATTTAGTGGGTCCGTAGACTGTATTATGACCCTATATGATATCATTGTGGAAAATGACCAAATATTAAAGTAAACTAAAATAAAGTAACAACAAAATGATTATAAGAGCAATTGAAGAAAGCTCTTTAGCCGGAGTAGTTTTATGTATATTCAATTGGTCCATTTCCGGGTGAATGCAAGCGAAGACGATGGTCCTACGCCAATATTATATTTTATAAGTTCTTTTCGGAAACAAAAAGAAAAAGAATGTGGCATTGGTCAAGTTCGACAGTAGAAATTATAAATTAATGTAAAAAGAGGAGACGGACGACGATAATGAGAAAATCCAAAACTTTTTGCAAATGAATATTATTGGGCTTATCAAGATCTTTGGTGGATAGGTTATTATTTATAATTGCGTTATATTCACAAAAGTCCACCATATAATGATGTATACTTAGCTTCGTGGTATTTATAATAATATCTTATAACGAAACTGTCAGGATTTTTAATGGGTTATTTTAAATTAGTTTTTGGTTTTTTGATCAGAAGTTTTTTCAATTGAGTGTGAAATATTATTGTGATGCTTTTTTTTTTTTAATTTTGGAGTCCATTTATTTTATTCTTGGCCATATATTTATTTTTAATTTATTCTTAAATTTATATAAATATAATTATTTAATAAATAGTTTATAAGTGGATTTCAATTAGTTATATAGCAAGTTAACAATTATTTCTAATTTTGTTAATTTTTCAAGCACTGTAAATAGACCTATTGTATTTTCTCTCTCTTTTCTTTTCTTTTTTCCTCTAAGAAACCAGTATCTATTTTATTATTATTATTATTATTCTTACAAATATATGCGATCCAGCTAAAATAATGAGTTTCCCTGTCTACTTCTTTTAAAAACTCATAAATTAACAATATATATATATGTGTGTGTATGTGTGTTAAGACAGAAAGGTGAGTAAGAGTGTAAATTGCAGAAGAAGAAGAACAAGGAGATAAAGAGGGATATCTGAAATATTTGCCCCCCTTTATTGAACTCGAGGTAGACCATATATAATGGTCTTACAACTGGAAATAACACACGAAGCTAGAAACTAGAAAAGACTAAGGCCAGTTTTCCTGGCTCAACAGAAAAAATAACAGACATGCTGAAGACTATGCTGAAGACTAGCTTATTAAATGGAACCACTAGTAACAAACTATTGACTAAGTCTTGTTGAGAGCAAGCAAAGCCACGTATCATTCCTCCCCCCTTAAGGATCCTTGTCCACAAGGATAAAATCTGGGTAAGTCTTGGTAAAACGTCATTCATTTTCCCAGGTGGCGTCTTCTTTTGGAGCTCCCTTCCACTTAATTAACACTTCAGATTTTGGACGATATTTTCCTTTCTGGATGACTCGTCGATCAAGAAGAGCTTCAGGTTGTGGAAGAATAGTAAAATCACTAGAAACTGGTGGAGGTTGACTTGAAAGTGGGGAGTGTACAGGACCCAAGTGTTTACATAGCATACTGACATGAAACACATTATGGATTTGAGAACTTGGTGGAAGAGCTAACCGATAAGCTACTGCACCCACTTTTTCAATAATCTGATAGGGACCAAAAAAACGAGGGGCCAGTTTTATTAAAGATCGAAAGGCCACAGAAGTTTGCCGATATGGTTGGAGCTTGAGATACACATAGTCACCAATATCAAAAGAGACTTCCCTTCGTTTTTTATCTGCTTGGCACTTCATTCGTTGACTGGCCGGTGATAAGTTGTGGCGGAGCTCACGTAGGATGGTGTCACGATCACGGAGGTACTAATCAACAGCTTGAACGCGGGAGGTGCTTGGAATGTAAGTTAGCAGATGTGGTGGTGGAATGCCATAGACAGCTTCAAATGGCGTCATTTTGGTGGATGAATGGATGGACGTATTGTAGCTGAATTCAACCTAATGAAGCCATTCAGACCATTTTCGTGGCTGATCACCTGCAAAACATCTCAAATATTGTTCCAAAGTGCGGTTCACAACCTCAGTTTGGCCGTCACTCTGGGGATGGTAACTCGAACTCATGCTCAGCTTAGTTCCTTGTAACTGGAATAGCGTTAACCAAAAAGAACTTACAAATACCCGATCCCGATCACTGACAATAGATGTTGGAATTCCATGGAGGCGAACAACGTTGGTAATGAATGCCTTAGCCACTGTAAGTGCAGTGTATGGGTGTTTTAAAGCAACAAAATGGGCATATTTTGTTAAGCGATCCACTATCACCATGATGACCGCATAACTGTTTGACAGCGGTAGTCCTTCGATAAAATCCATTGATACTTCAGTCCATATCTTGCTTGGGATGGGTAATGGTTGAAGTAAGCCGGCTGGTTTCATGCAGTCCGTTTTGTACCGCTGGCACATGTCACATTGCTGTAGAAATTTCTTTATTACCCGGCGCATGTTAGGCCACCACAAACTGAGTTTGATGCATGAGAGAGTTTTATGGAATCCAAAGTGGCCCCCGATTGGTGATGAGTGACAGTCTTCAATGATTTGTTGGATTATAGTTGAAGTGGGGCTCAAATAGACTTTGTCCTTTTTGAACCAAACTCCATCACGTTGCACCAGCTGTTAAAGTGATTGTGTATGACTCAACCTTTTATAGAAAGGGTCTTGTTGCACCTCCTCTTGTAATTTTGGCCACCATTCTGCTCGTGGCCTTGAAAGGGACGTGAACTGGAATTTAAACACGCGAGAAAGGGAATCAGCAGCTTGATTTTCAGGCCCTCATTTGTACTCAATTACATAATCATATCCAAGGATCTTTGGCATCCACCGAGTCTGTGCAGGGGTAGTAATTCGCTGCTCTAGTAAATACTTAAGGCTCCTTTGGTCAGTGCGAACTATAAAGGGCTTGCCAAGGAGGTAGGGATGCCACCTTCGAACTGACTTAACAACAGCCAGCATTTCCTTCTCGTAAGTGGACAATCGCAAGGATGAACCTTTTAAAGCTTCACTGAAATAGGCTATTGGCCTATTATGTTGAGAAAGTACTGCTCCAATTCCGATCCCGCTAGCATCACACTCAATAACAAATTGTTGAGAGAAATCTGGAAGGCAGAGTACTGGTGGCGATGTTAGTGCTTCCTTTAATTGGTCGAAGGCGAGTTCAGCTTTCTCACTCCATTTAAATCCTTCCTTAGACAATAGTTGATTTAACGGAGCTGCTATACACCTAAAATGCCGAATAAATTTACGGTAGTACCCAGCCAAACCGAGAAATCCATGCACTTCTCTTGTTGTGGTTGGAATTGGCCATTCAAGAACAGCTTGTATCTTCGTTGGGTCTACTGCCACTCCATGTTCTGAGATGATATGGCCCAGATAGTCCACCTGCGTAACACCAAACCTGCACTTTGTTTCTTTAGCAAACAGTTTGTTAGCCTTAAGAATAGTGAGGACGATTCGAAGATATGACAGGTGCTCTTCCCAAGTTCTTGAGTACACCAAGATATCATCAAAGAAGACCAAAATAAATTTTCTAAGATGAGGGCGGAAGAGATCATTCATGAAACTTTGAAAGGTAGAGGGTGTATTGGTAAGACCGAATGGCATTACCACAAACTCGTAGTGCCCCTCATGTGTGCGAAAAGCTTTTTTTGAGATGTCATCCTCATGAACTCGAATCTGGTGGTATCCCGACTTCAAGTCTAACTTGGAGAAGAATTTGGCTCCATGGAGTTCATCAAGAAGTTCATCAATGACTGGAATTGGATATTTATCCTTGACTGTGATGTGGTTTAAGGCTCGGTAGTCAACACAGAATCGCCAATCTCCATTCGCCTTCTTGACCAATAGGACAGGTGATGAAAATGGACTATTACTAGGCCTTATTAATTTTGATTGCAGTAGTTCTCCCACTATCTTCTCTATTTCAGCCTTTTGGTAGTAGGGGTATCGATATGGCCTAACACTTACTGGTTCCGTGTTTGGTTGTAGGAGAATGTGGTGGTCGTGTAATCTATTTGGGGGTACGTCAGTGGGTGTTTCGAATACTTTAGAGAATTCGGTGAGAAGGTGGGCTATGTCAGGTGGGTGGTAGTTTAGTCGAGTAGTATTTAAAGAGAGTTGGAATAGGAATCCAGTACCTTGGAGACAATTGTGTTCCTTGTCAGATAAGGCTTGTAAGGTTCCTTGCTTCAGACCTTGGATCTGGTTTGACTTCTCTCCCACGTTGTAAGTCATAGTCAATTGTCGGTAGTCTATCTCTATTGGTCCAAGGGTCTCCAACCATTGCACTCCTAAAACCAACTGACAAGCTGCCACTGGAAGCACATAATAATCGATGGTAATTGGATTGCCTTGGATGGAGATGGTAAGAGCCTTGCAAAGACCCATGCATTCTATTTGATCACCGTTGGCAATAGTGACCTGAAACTTCTTATTTTGTATAATGGGTAAGGCAAATTTGGTGACTGTGGCTAGATCAATGAAGTTATGGGTGCTCCCTCCATCAATGAGTACGATCACATTTTTGTTCCTTAATTTGCCCAGTACACGGATGGTTTGTGGGTGACTAGCTCCAAAGATTGCGTGGAAAGAAATCTCAGGCTTGACTTCCTGGTATTAAGGTTCTGCTCCATCTGGTTCATCCTCCTCAACACTTGCGTAATTGACATCTTCTATCATGAATAATTGGGGTCACTGACACCGATGACCTGGTGTAAACTTCTCATCACAATAGTAGCACAATCCTTTGTCTCGACGTTCCCTTTCCTCTTGATTGGTGATTCATCGAAAAGTGGTCGGATTGACATTTATATTTGCATTTGTAGTTCCACGCTGGACTGGCGGGGGGCCTAATACTCCTGGAGCTGAATTGGAGTTGGTCCTCAACACCACTATTGCTAGTTGGGAGCGAGTTGGATCAGGCATTTTCTTGTGAAGTAAATTACGTTCTTCAACCAATCGTGCAACTCCGATAGCATCTGCTAATGTTTGGGGCTGTTTAATCTTCACATCTAAATGAACATCATCTCGAAGACCTGCAATAAAACAACCAATAAGAAACCCCTCGAGTAAGCCATCAACTGGGTGAGAAAGCTTCTCAAAGGCTTCTTGATAAGCTGCCACTGTTGACGTTTGTCGAAGACGCGTAAGAGCTTCAGAGAGATCCTCATAATCTGTTGGACCGAAACGAAGGAGGACTGCTTTGGTGAATTCATTCCAGTTTTGTGGTCCACGAAATTTCATGTACCATCGATGCCATTGTAAGGCAATGCCCTCTAGATTGAAGGAAGCCAGTTGGACTTGTTGGTCAAGACTAATGTTCTAAAAATCAAAGTATTATTCTACTTTGTAAATCCAACCACACGGGTCCTCTCCGTTGAATTTTGGGAAGTGTAGCTTGAGGTGCTGATGGTGGTCATTTGGTGTGTGTGGTCTCAGGGTGTTTGTGGATTGGAAAGTTTCTGTAACGTCCCCGGATCCGCCGCTTGTCGATATTGTCCTCTTTGGAGCCACACGTCTGCTTTTGAGAGCGTGCCGACCCCTCAAGATTTTGTTTTTCTCAACGAAAAAGGCCTCGATAAGGGAGAGGTATCCACATCCTTATAAGGCATGCTTCGTTCTCCTCTCCAACCGATGTGGAATCTCATAATCCACCCCCCTTAGGGGACAGCGTCCTCGCTGGCACACCGATCCGGTACCAGCTCTGATACCAAATGTAACGTCTTCAGATCCGCCACTTGTCGATATTATCCTCTTTGGATTGTGAGATCCCACATCGGTTGGAGAGGAGAATGAAGCATGCCTTATAAGGATGTGGATACCTCTCCCTTGTCGAGGCCTTTTTCGTTGAGAAAAACAAAATCTTGAGGGGTCGGCACGCTCTCAAAAGCAGACATGTGGCTCCAAAGAGGACAATATCGGCAAGCGACGGATTCGGGGATGTTACATTTGGTATCAGAGCCCGGTTTAGGCGATTCTGGACTAGTAATTAAGTGATTAAAAAAGAGAAGGAGAGAAAAATTGGGATTCAAAGAGGACAATATCGACAAGCGGCGGATTCGGGGACGTTACATTTGGTATCGGAGCCGGTGCCGGATCGGTGTGCAAGCGAGGACGCTGGGCCCTAAGGGGGGTGGATTGTGAGATCCCACATCGGTTGGAGAGGAGAACGAAGCATGTCTTATAAGGATGTGGATACCTCTCCCTTGTCGAGGCCTTTTTCGTTGAGAAAAACAAAACCTTAAGGGGTCGGCACGCTCTCAAAAGCAGACGTGTGGCTCCAAAGAGGATAATATCGGCAAGCGACAGAGCCGGAGACGTTACATTTTGTATCAGAGCCGGTGCCGGATCGGTGTGCCAGCGAGGACGCTGGGCCCTAAGGGGGTGGATTGTGAGATTCCACATCGGTTGGAGAGGAGAACGAAGCATGCCTTATAAGGATGTGGATACCTTTCCCTTGTCGAGGCCTTTTTCGTTGAGAAAAACAAAATTTTGAGGGGTCGGCACGCTCTCAAAAACAGACGTGTGGCTCCAAAGAGGACAATATCGGCAAGCGG
Organism: Excoecaria agallocha; assembly: GCA_037975025.1. Taxonomy (NCBI): domain Eukaryota; kingdom Viridiplantae; phylum Streptophyta; class Magnoliopsida; order Malpighiales; family Euphorbiaceae; genus Excoecaria; species Excoecaria agallocha. The sequence goes on along the minus strand of CM075806.1, from coordinate 54,902,287 downwards.
CGAATCCGGGGACGTTACAATTTCACCTCGGTAGAATGGGTTGATTTCGGGTTGGTTGGTTGGGTTGGTGCAAGAAATTCGTAGGGACTGTATCTCAGTTAACACCGTCTGCAAGGTAGCATTGATTTGATCGAAATTAGACTCATGACGAGCTAATGCTTCATTAACATCATTGCGAAATTCAGCATTGGTTTTGCCACGGGTGTCCATGGTCGTAATCGGGCTCTGATACCAAAATGTTAAGACAGAAAGGTGAATAAGGGTGTGAATTGCAGAAGAAGAAGAACAAGGAGATAAAGAGGGATATCTGAAATATTTGCCCCCCTTTATTGAACTTGAGGTAGACCATATATAATGGTCTTACAACTGGAAATAACACACGAAGCTAGAAACTAGGAAAGACTAAAGCCAGTTCTCCTGGCTCAATAGAAAAAATAACAGACATGCTGAAGACTATGCTGAAGACTAGCTTATTAAATGAAACCACTAGTAACAAATTATTGACTAAATCTTGTTGAGAGCAAGCAAAGCCAAGTATCAATATGTGTTTGCATATTTTCTCATTTTTTTTATTTTTCCATTTTTTAGGTGTAATGCATGTGCCTTTTTGGTTTAATTTATAAAGTTTGCTTAAACCACGTTTAGCGAGAAGAACCCAATAAAAATATGTAAATACTTTTAGACAATTATTAGATACGGGAAGATGATCCGCTACGTCAGTTGGTCAAATCAAATGCCTTTAAAAATTTTATAAGAAAAAAAGAAAAACAAAAAGGGCAGTTGGATTGAGCGGATTGAGCTCCTCCCTCTCGATGTTACAGAGATTCAATGCAGGAGATAACTGTTTCAACGCTGTTTTTTTATACATAATATTTATGTTCAGATTTGAATTCAAGACCTATTCAAAAGAATCCAAAATCCTCATCTATCTGGACCACCAGATGTTGGTACCTTTAAAAGTATTTATTTGTTGCACACCAAAATAGCAGCGGTTTATTAGGTTTAAAATCTAATTTCTATTTTATTCAGAAAAATAGCCTTTTATATATATATATTTTTTCATAGAAGCCTATTAAAAGATAAAATTGAAATGAAGTCTTCTACTATAAAAATCCAGTAATAAAGTTGATATTGTTATAGAATAATTAGACAAAGGATTCAAGTTTCAACAATCAAGAATGTTAATAATAACAGTAAGCAAGAGTTTTGTGGTGAAAAAGGAAAGAAATAGAAAACATGAAATTATTAATGGGTAGCTGATGGCAGTGATCTCTTGTAGGTATAGGACTTAGCAGAGAAAAGGTAGAGCCCCAAATTGAGGAAGCTCAAAAGAGCCAAAAGCCAGAAAAAATAGTGAAGATGGCCATAATTCAAGTTATCAGGTATCCACCCAGGCCTTCCATTTCTAGTACTTAAATCTGTCACAACATTTACCAGAAAACTACTCAAATAATTTCCAAGTGCAGCAGTAGTGAGTGACAGAGCTGAGCACAAACTTCTCATGGCATCAGGTGCCTGTTCGTAAAAAAACTCCAGTTGACCTATAAATGTAAATACCTCTGCACATCCTATTATAAAATACTGAGGAACTTGCCAAAATATTGACATGGGTATATGCTTCAGCTTGTAATAATTGTGTTTCTTAACTTCATTTAATCTCACCATTTCTAAACTCCCAGCAACCAACATTGCTATGATTGATATTACTAGCCCTATTCCGATTCGTTGAAGCTGTGTGAATCCATTTTTATGGCCTGTTAACTTTCTGGCAATGCCCACAATCACTCTGTCGTAAATGGGTACCCAGAATATTACACTAATGGTGTCAAATAGGGAAAGTGAAGCAGAAGGAATTTCAAAGGAACCCCACATGTGAAGATCCATTGTGTTGCCTTGTAGCACAAATAAGGTGCCCATTTGACTGTATACTGCTGAAAATATTATGCCTGTTCCCCAAATTGGAAGCAGTCTAATGATGGATTTAAGCTCTTCTACTTGAGTCACTGTACATAAACTCCATGAGTTTATTCTACCTTTGATGCGATCCGATGGAGTCTCCACAGCTGCCTTGTCAAAGAATCTGAACACGAAAAGAAAATTTTCTTTTTTAACTGTAAAATACTTAATTTGGGAGAGTTTTAGCTATAAAATCATTTTGGCATGAAAAAATAGGTACACTTTGGCACACTAGATCAGTATGACTTTTAAAAATTATTTTACGTGACCAATCACATAAATGATGACACATCCAAATTTTTATCATTTTGTAAATGTTAACATGCCATGTGTCATGCTAACATGTCTCCCAAACACGCCAAATCAACACATTTCTTTTAAATTGCGCCATGTGGCTGGCTACAAAAGCAATGGCTCACCATCGTATGACACATCGGCACAACTGGTGTAGTTTCGGTAGGATTTGGTGGTTTTTCCAATCATAACACTCGCTCACTGAGTCCAGGTACAATTATTACTCCATAAGTCAACTCCACATTACATTTCTAAACAGAAAATTACAAACTTATTAGCTTAAGCTACTAAACTATTGCTATGTTGTGTACCTTAATTGGTTTGTGTGATAAAGTTTACGGCTTGCTTTGGCGGCAGATTCTTCATCGGAAAGCTCGAAGAGAACAGAATCATCGCGAGGTGCTTGCACTCGGAATTTCTTCAAGGATGCAACAACGACTTGGCAAATACGAGTGAAGGGACTCCCTCCAGGCCTCTGCTTTCTATACAATTTTGTACCTGAGAAGAAACTCACACCAGCAATTGCCATGGCTACTGCTGGTATACCAAATCCCCATCCCCAACCCACATTTGTTTGTATCCAAACAAGCACAGAGGAAGACCACAAGAGCCCCTATATTAATCGAAAAATAGAACCAATTAAAGAAAGAACTCTTCTGCTTCTCATCCTCATCAGAGTCATCGAATTGATCTGCACCGAATGCAGACACACACGGCTTTATCCCTCCTGTTCCTAGAGCTATAAGGTATAAGCCTAGGAAGAAAACTGTGGTCTGCTGGACAGTTGGATGGCAAACATTGGCATTATCACAAGATGGTTTTAATCCTTCCACAGATGCTGATAATGTCAATAATGTCATACCCTGAATCAAAAATTGGAAATCTGTATTATCTTAAATACACAAGGGTTATTACATAATTTCCCCTCAAATTATCAGATTATTCATATTGTTTCACGTGCCATGTGTTCTGTTGGACTAATATGATATTTTTAATAAATTTAGAGTAGAGAATTCTGTAGGATGACATACAAAAACATAAATGATGGAGAAACTAGCAATAGTCCAATATCTTCCCAAATAGGCATCGGCTAGAAAAGCTCCAAGCAATGGCATCACATAGCAAGTACCAGACCAATTTGTGACATTGTTAACGGCCTTAACACTTCGCTGGCTCAGTTGAAATTTCAGATAATTGACTAGATTAGTGTTGATCCCGTAGTATGCCAATCTTTCGCAACATTCATTTCCTACAACCAAATCCAGATGCAGTTTAATTTACAGAGCCGAAAAAGAAGTTGAAAATCAGCATTACAAAAAGGTTCAGAATTAGTAACCAAGAATATAAGGGCAGGCTTTCCAGGTTCCGGTTTTCTTCTTGATTGCTGGATTCCCGCGGAAATCTATTGTTCCATCTTTAGTGTAGCTATCTTCTTCTGCCATTTTTTCTAGGAGTTTTGGTTTATGTCTTCTTTATATATAATTACTTCAGGCCTTGAATTATATAAAAAATATTATTTCTTTATCCTGAAAATATGTCAAATACAACAGAAATAGCATGTTTATAAAATTAGTTTAAGATTGATGAGATTTGTAAGGCCGAAGGTGACAGGGTTTGTTTCATTTGTTTCATGCTATATATCTATATATTTGGCACACAATTCGATTCTTCAATTACTGAACATAATAGCAGTGAATGGGAGATGAATGCCATTTAATTATCATTAGCTAGCTTCTACCGTGAATAGTATGTTGCCACATTCAGTTTCTGGTTTCTTTATTAATTTCGTGATGTTTCTGGCACACTTTCTTAGGAGTAGGAAATATAGTTATAGTTTCTTAAAAAAAAAAAAAGTTGCACAGAAAGCCAGATTTTTTATGATAAATATTAAGTATTACTTTATTTTATTTCATTTTAAATATATATATTTTTTAAATTTGAGAATAAAATTTATATATTTATTTTTATTTATTATCCATCATTATATTTAATATAATAATAAATTTATTTTTAATCATATAAAAATTAAATGAAATGTTTAAAATTTGAAAAATTATATTTTAGCCAATTGTTAATTTTTTCTTATAAATCAAAATTTTTAATTATTTTTTTATTTTTGTATTAAGGTTAGATTAACGACTAAAATGTGACGGGAAAAGTATTTATCCGAATGGATTTAAGTTTTTTTTTTCCTTTTTTCAATTACATATTCTTGGGAGAAAAAGTGGATAGACATTTAATTTCCGTTAAACTTAAAAGCATTAAAAAGCCTCAATTATTATTTTTCACAAAAACAAAAAGTCCCAGTTATTTGGGCTAATGTCATATATGAGTCTAATGATCTAATAAGGTGTTGAATGCGAAAAATAAAAACAGATTTGGATCTAATACGGTTTGACTTGTTATTGTAGTGTTGGTATTTATGCACAAAGTTATATGCGCATGATCCAATATGATTGGGTTGAGGCTTAAGGATCCTACGCATGTACTCTTTTTTCTTTTTTTTTTCTTTTTTTTTCAATAATTTTTTTACGGTTATAAATTATGTGTTGATCATTATAACTGTTAATAGCTGTTAGTAACTACTTCCTCCATTCTCATTTAATAGTCATTTTTCCTTATTTTAGAATTAAATACAATAAAAATGACTAAATTGCCCTTATTCATGTTTACAACATTTTGCAATTAAACAAACTAACTAAATACAAACTAATTAGATATGAACTATTCCCTTCTCACGTTTGCTTTTGTAAAATATAAACTAATAAAATATTTTTTTGATTAAAAAAGGTGTCAGAAAAAGAGTTACTTGTTGACTTAATAGACAAGATTGAAAGAGAGTGATCACTTTTTCTTTGTGGTGGAGAATACTCTTCCTTTTTCAATTTTAGCCTTTTTTTTTCAGTTTTTTTTCTTCTCATATTGCCCATTTATGCCTTTTTTTTCATATCTTCATTGCTTTTTAAAGACAGAGGAAGCGACAATGAAGTTGGATGAAGCGATCATGGAGGTGGAGGAGACGATGTTCTCATAGAGGTGTCACCGGCGACGAGACTGAAGTTCGGAAGATAAATTTTCAACATATCTTTCACTGCTTGTTAGATTTTCTCTTCCAATACTTGTTGAATTTTTTTTTCAATAATTTTATCTCCTCCATCAGGTAATTAATTCAAATCAAAATCACAAGGTAGAGATTTGTTCAAATCAAAATCTAACATTTTTTTTCTTTTTTTTTCATTAGATGTAATTTTTGATACTCCTCCATCGGGTAATTTTTCTTCTTTGTTCATTTTTTCCCATAAATTTGTGGAAAAAATCTTTAATTTATACACTTTACTTTTGAAAGGTTGAATATCGGGAAAAGGAAGAGGTGAAAATAAATTAAAACTAACTTAATTGAGTTTTAATTTCCAAAACAAGGATAAAATTGAAAAATTAAAATTATTGCTGCATATAATCCCTCCAAAACGTCAATTAACTAGAATATGGATGATCTGCAAAAGCGACTGTTAAATAAGAATGGAGGGAGTAATTTTAGGAGCATATTTGTAAGAGAAGATTTTCCCATTTCTTGACTTAGTTAGCATAATTATTTGATAATTTGTTTGAATTTGTAATTTGAAATCTGCATAAATACCTGTATTCCTAAATACAAAAATAAAAATTCAGATTTAGATATTTTTTATGGTATCAGAGCCTTTGCTATTGGGACCTCTTCTTGTCAGCTTTCATTACTGAGTACTTTCATTTTTTAAGTCCTTATTGCCGAGTGCAATTTTCAGCCTTCATTGCTGAATTTTTCACTAGGCCTTCATTGCCAAATTTTTCTTTTAAACCTCCAACATGTCTGAAATTGAAACATCAAAAATAAATTCCAATACCAAATCAGAAGAGACCTTAAATATTCTATACACAGGGGATTTGCAAAATATCCAGGCAGCCTATAGGCTCAACGAAAAAAATTATTTGAAGTGGTCACAATTTGTTCAAACATTTCTCAAAGGAAATGGTAAAATCAGCCACTTGCTTAGAAAAGGATCGAAAAATGACGATCTAAAATTCGCTGCTTGGGATGAAGAGGATTCTTTGGTCATGTCTTGGTTATGGAACTCCATGTTACTTGAAATAAGTGATACTGGCATGTTCCTACCAACAGCTAAAGACATATGGACTACTATTCAATAGACCTATTTAAAGGCAGAAGATGTTGCCTTAATCTATGAGATCAGAACAAAGATCTCAGCCATTATACAAGGTAACCTTTCTATTACTCAATATGCCAATCTTTTGTAAAATCTATGGTAGGAAATGGATCAATATCGATGTGTTGAGATGTTGTGTAGTAAAGATGCAGCCACCTTGAAAATCTTTATCGAAAAGGATAGAGTTTATGACTTCCTTGTAGGTTTGAACGTGGAATATGATCAAGTCAAAGTACAAATATTGGGGAAGGAAAGATTATCATCTCTGAATGAGACAATATCATTGATTTGAGCTAAAGAGAATAGGCAAAAAGTCATGTTGGATCTAAAACATTAGAAGAGTCAGCAATGGTTTCTATAAAGTCAAACAATAAGGAAGTAAGGATAGGTAATGGGCGTACATAGTCAAATAAAGACACAATTTGGTGCACATATTGCAGAAAACCACGCCATATGCAAGAGGATGGCTTCAAACTCCATGGGAAGGAATAAGTCCTTAGCCGTAAATAAGGATTCAAAGGAGAAAAAAGCCCACTTAACTGATGGAAAAGACCAAACCCAAGAAAAATCCATCTAGGTTGGTGTAGGAGAATTCAAGAAAGAAGAAATCGAAAATCTAAAAAACTCCTAAATTCCCTTGAAAAGTCCTCTAGTACGTGTTCATTGACTCAATCAAGTAAGTACCTTAATTTTCATGCTTTAAGTGTCTCAAGTATGTCTTTTTTAAGCTCTTGGGTCATTGACTCAGTAGCTATTGACCACATAACTCACAGCCCAATCAGATTTAGAACATACAATCTGTCCTGAAAATAGGAAAATTACTATTACGGATGGATCCCCTATAACTGTTACAGGCCAAGGAATAGTAAATCTATCAAATTATTTATCCCTAAATAATATGTTGCATGTCCCAAAATTGTCCTCCAATCTCATATCCATCCATTAAATTACCAAAGATCTAAATTGTAAAGTAGCTTTCTATTCTATTCATTGTGTTTTTTAGAATTTGGTTACGGGAAGCACGATTGGACTTGTTAACGTAAAAAATATGCTTTATTAACTTGATAAAATGAGTGGCAACAAGAAGAATAATAATCAGTTATCCCTCACCTGCTCCTCAAGTAACCCGTCTTTTAATAAATCTGAAATTTGGCTTCATCATTTCCATCTTGGTCATCTATCTTTTATTTTACTTAAAAGTATGTTTCATTCACTTTTTAAGAATGAAGATGTTAGTAGTTTTCATTGTGATACCTGTGAAATTGTTAAACATTATAGACTATCATTTCCATTGAGTAATACAATATCTACTAGACCTTTCTTTTCGATACATACTGATATTTGGGGGCCTTGTAGAGTTTCTAGTATTTCTGGAGCAAAATGGTCTGTCACTTTTATTGATGATTGTACTAAAATTATTTGGTTATTTCTTATGAAAGAAAAATTAGAAGTAAGCAGTATTTTTCCAATGTTTCATAAAATGATTTGTACACAATTTGGAAGTTTGATTAAAAAAGTAAGATCGAACAATGCAAGAGACTATTTTAATCAAGTTTTCTCATCTTTTTTCCAAAAAAAGGGTATAATACATGAGTTATCTTGTGTTGACACACTCCAACAAAATGGGATTACTGAATAAAAAAATAGACATTTACTCAATGTGACACATGCAATTTTGTTTCAACATAAAGTTCCAAAAACCTTTTGGGGAGGCTATTTTAGCTGCTGCACATTTAATAAATAGAGTACCTTCCAAAGTGCTAAATAATCAGAGTCCCATTGCTGCTCTTTTTATTTTTTATCCTGATTTTAATATCTCTTGTAAATTGTCACCAAAAGTGTTAATTTGGTTGTGTTGCTTTTGTATATGTTCATGCACACCAAAGAGGGAAACTTAATCCAAGAGTTTTAAAATGTGTTTTTGTGAGATACTCAAACACAAAGAAATGATACAAATGTTATCATCCACCTTCAAAAAATTTTTTTACCTCCATGGATGTCACATTTGTTGAAAATGAACCTTACTTTCAAAGTAACAATCCACATCTCCAGGGGGAGAGTTCTTCGGAAGATAAGAAATTTCTTCTTGATTTTCAAAGTCCCACACTAAACATTCAAAAGGAGCAGCTACAACTCTTCTTGTATATATAGATGACATCATCATCACCGAGAATGATCAAATTGAAAGAGAAACACTCCAAAAGTACTTAACAAAAGAGTTTGAAATTAAAGAACTAGGGAGGCTGAAGTATTTTTTAGGCATTGAGGTGGCATACTCAAGTAAAAGTCTTTTTGTTTCCCAACAAAAGTATGTCTTATACTTGCTTAAAGAAATAGGCAATATTGGATGCAAGGTAGCAAGCACACCCATTGAGCCTAACTTGAGATTGAGTGAAGGGAAGGATGATAACACAATAGATAAGGGAAGATATCAGCAGTTGGTTGGGAAACTAATATACTTGTCCTATACAAGGTCGATATAGCATTTGCCGTAAGTGTAGTAAGCCAATTTATACATTATCCAAGAGAGAAACACATGCAGGCTATCAACATAATTCTATCCTATCTCAAAGGGACACCGGGTAGAGAAATTTTGTTTAAGAAAAATGAAGAATTATTCATAGAGGCATATATTGATGCTAATTATGCAGGTTCTATTGTAGATTGTAGATCAACTTAAGGATATTGTACATTTCTTGGTGGGAACCTAGTGATATGGAGGAGTAAGAAGCAATCGGTTGTTGCAAGATCAAGTGCTAAAGCAGAGTTTAAAGCTATGGCTCAGGGAGTTTGTGAATTGCTATGGCTCAAAATAATACTTGATGACCTTAAAATCAAGTGGGAAGGACCTATGAAACTCTATTGCGACAACAATTCTGCCATCAATATTACACACAATCCAGTGTAACATGATCGTACAAAGCAAATCGAAGTAGATAGATATTTTATTAAAGAAAAGTTGGACGGCGGCATGATTTGCACTCCATATATAGCATCAAATAATCAATTGGCAGATGTCTTAACTAAATGAATGCCTACTTCCAACTTTGAAGATGTTACATGCAAGATGAGAATGAAAAATATCTATTCACCTTCTTGATGGGGAATGTTGAAAATTTAAAATATATATTTTTTTTGTATAGCTATAAATTATGTATTGACCATTATGGCTGTTGATAGCTTTTAGAAACTAATTTTAGGAGCAGATTTGTAGGAGAAGATTTTTCTATTTCTTGACTTAGTTAGCATATTTAATTAGCAGAATTATTTGACAATTTGTAGCAGAATTATTTGACAATTGTTTGAATTTGTAACTTAAAATTTGCATAAATGCCTGTATTCCTAAATGCAAAAATAAAAATTTAGATTTAGAAATTCTTCGTAGCTGTAAACCTTCATGGAGGTCCAAACATTTGATTGCTCACTTGCACTAATTCTATAGTTTTCCCCTTCATATGGTATTTACATCTCCTTTTAGCCATCGATTAAAAGGAAACAATTTTCCATTATTTGCATATCCATGTTTAGTGATATTTTAAAAAAGTTCAAATGGCTTGCTTAAATCATTTATATCTATGATTTAAGTTATCATTTACAAATACCAATAAAAAAGATGAAATCTTTTCATCAACAATTTAGAGAAATTTGGGATTAAAAATCCCTCTACTAAAAAATTATAAATCTCACATATCAAGCCAAGATTTGAAATTCGCAATGTTATTAAAACCGGATCGGATAAAGAGCCGAAGAAGCAAATGATTCTTGATTCAACCGATTCTATAGGGTTCAATCGGATTTTTTATTTTTTTTCAAAATAATGTTATTTTTAATATTTTCTATAAATATTATGAGAATATAATTATATAAAAAATAAAAAAATACTTTAAAAAACGCATTTAACATCAAATATTAATCATAAAGCAATATTTATAATTTATTTAATATTTATAACAAATATTTAAGATAGATATAGTAAAAAATTATAAATATTCAAAAATATTCATCAATTATAAATTATAACTTTCAATTATTTTGTATTAGTATATATATTTTTTATTTTTTTCCAGAAAAAAAACAATATTGTATAGATATTTTGAACCAAAATCAGTTTTTTTGGTTCAAGCCGAATTTTTTTTTTGTTCTAACTGTTTTTTTTGTTTCAGACCGGTTCACTGCAGTTTTTAACCATTTCGGTTTTTATGTATTGAACCGACCGGATCAGCAGTTAACCGGTCCAACCGGTCCGATTTTAATAACACTGGAAATTGGTTTAACTGACTTATGTTGAGTTTATCTTTGATTAGATATGCGATTTCCATTAAACTCCTCGGAATTGGGTGTTTCTCCTCCCATATGTGTCTTAATGGGTTGTTTTGTGATTCATTTTAGAAGGAAACCTTCTTTGTTTTCCACGTAGGGTGCCAATTGATGTGCCAATTTTTTCTAGAATAATTCTGAAACCAACTAATATATCGTAAAAGGCATATGAAATCAATGTAATATTCAATTTCAATTCATGTTTGCTCTTCCTTTTTCCTTTCAAAATAACTGGTTATATAATATTTCTTTAATGAGATATTTATTTTCTCTAATTGTTGATTTAAATTGCATGATCACAATGCTTATAGTAATATAATATTAAATTTTACGTTCAGAGTTTGAATTATTATTTAATTAAATGGATAATTATATAAATATAAATAATGTAGAAATAATTCTAATTGGATTGGATTTAGAATGGATAGCAGGAACAAAGAAAATATTATTTATTGTCATCATAGTTTTTCTTATATAGACGGATGGTAATTTACAATAATGAATTAATTACAATCTAATAACAATTTAAAATAAATTTTTTAATTCACTACCTCAAAAAGTAAAAAAGAATATCAATTAAAATAATTGATGGAGTTTTCTATTTATAGCCTGATTATAGCTTTCTTTAGAAAGTAGGGGAAAAGTTGCCACTATAATAATAATAAAAAAATTTAATAATTCAAATATACATATTCAAATCTTATTAAAATATATTATTATCTTCAATTATAATTAATTAACAATACACACGCACTATCTAAATCTATTTAATTTATAATAGCTTTATTAATCAATAATTTACACGAAACTATTTTTATATCCTTTAATTTTTATTAATAATAATATTTTCTAACATTAAAATGATTGCTAAAATTAGCGATAACGAACCTTCTCACTAAAATTCTGCTACAATCATTTTGGTAATAAAAATTGGATTCTCGCTCCATCCTCGGTAATATAATTTTAGCAATGAGACATCAACACTTAGCTATATGTATGTTACCACTTACCATTCTTCTTTTCTTAATGTAAAAAATATTGTTGATTCTAGAAAAAAAAAATGACCGACTTATATTTTTAAATGATAATTTATATAATTAAATTCATCCGAGTTCATTTTTAATTCTTTATTAAACTAACTTTTTTTTTATTTTAAATTAATTATAACAGGACAATATTTTCAATATATTGATGAGTTTTGGAAGCTGAAGTTATGAAAAGTGCAACGTGAAAAAGATATGTAGTTTCTAATGAATTAAGTGCATGAGTGATCATGAAGTGAGCTCAAAAGTGTTGACTTATTATGTATGTGTAGTATTGAAGGAGAGCTTCAAAGTTTTCACATCTAGAGGATTTGTTGAGATATTTTAGTTATGCGAAAATGTGACGGATTCATCCTCTATCAATCACAACCAGAAAATGATATATAACTTTGATTAAGGCCATCTAAACTAGTTTAAGCTTAGTTAATCTTTCAAAATTACTTTGCTCTTAATTTTAATTGAGGAAATGGGGTCCCAATATTTATTTATTTAAGGTATTTTGTGTTTGTGTGTGTGGAGATCAAGAGGGATAATAAGGAGTATAAAAGGGATAAAAATAAGGTTGATGAGTAGTCAATTAAATAAAAAGAAATTAAATGGATAAAATGGGTTTGAAAGAAAGGTGGAAGAGTTGTTACTTACCCACCGTTGGTTTAATCTTTGCTTTCAAACAAACCATAATGTCCTTTGTGTTACTATCTCATGTACATATGAAAGGAATTCCTCAACAATTAATTCTCTTGGATTGTAAGCATTCCACAATACAACCCATATACTTTGAGTTCAAAACTCAACTTGATTGCAATTTGAAAAATAAATTAGTCGTTATAAAAAGTTTGTTTCATCAGAGGTTTAAATTAAATACAGCTTTTTTTTCTTCTTCTTTGTTTTTTCAACTAGACATGATCGGTTAATATTGTACAACAGTAATTTTTACTTAATATACTGATACTAATCATTGTTTTAGAATGATGAAATCTCGAATTTGAAGAATAGTAATTAATAAATTGGATTCTCAAAAAATTAAAAAATTGAAAATTAATTGATATCCTATAATTTAGTCAAAGTGATAGAAAATTACTCATAGGTTATTGATAAAAAAAGTACATTTTGAAAAGTCAAATGGAAATTAAAAAGCAAAAACTTCGTAAAAGACAATTAATTAATAAGTACTTCATTAAAGTGAGTATTCATCCCTCACTTTACCTAAAATAAATGACTTCCATTTCAATGATATATACGAGAGCTTTTATTATTATTATTATTATTATTATTATTATTATTATGAATAATATATAAATTTTACTTTAAACTATCATTGTTTAACGAATTTTTCATTTTAACTAATTATCTGTTAGATTATTCTGCTAAACTTGTTAAAAATATCATATTAACTACTCGAATTTGTTTAAAATATAAAAAATATACTGTATACTATTGAAAATATTAAATTGACCTCCTAAAATTTGTTAAAAATGTTAATTTATCTCTTTGTTACTATTTTACACGTATTTTTATGCACCAATTATGAACTGATAAGTATTTTATAGGAAAATAATATGATATTTTCAATAAATTTGGAAAAAGTAATTGAACATACAATTAGTTTAGAGAAAACAATTGATAATTGATGATAGTTTAAGAAGAAATTTATGTATTAACCCTTATTATTATTATTATTATCATTATCATTTTAAACCTAATTTATTGAAAATATCATATTATTCTCCTGTGGGACATTTGTCATCCATAATTATAATAGTTTTAATGATAGAATTTAATTTGTCTATCTGCATCCTTCATGAAGCAATACACCTTTAATTACCAACCCTCCAAAGGTAGGGTGTGTTGAGCTTTTGTAAAGAAGTGCAGCAGGAGACCACTGGCTTGGCCATTTTCTACTGCGTACGTTATGACTTCAATTGACAAGTAATATGACGATACTTTGTAATTTAATTTCTCGAATGTTAGAAAATATTAACTCTACTTCTTATATTATTATGTAAATAACTAGAGTTAAAAAAAAAAAATTCAATGATAATGATTTTTTTGTAGGAGTGAGTATAAAACGGTTAACCAGTCTATTAGTAAAAAATCAATCAATCTATTGATATCGGTTGTAACCATTAATTAATACATTATATTCAGGTATCAATTTATCGATTTTGATTTTTTCTGTTTGGTTAATTAATTTTTTTATTAACCATTGAATTTATAACATACAAATATAAAAAAATAGATAAAATTCAATTTAATTTCAGATGTGTAAAATAATTAAAAAAATTACAAAATAAATATAATATACTAGTCAAAATTCATATTCAACAAATTAATAGCTAATATTATAAAATAAATTTGATATTTGTTGAAAATTAGCATGTTCAATTATAATAATATTAAATATTGAAACATACACCCTAAAACATAAGAAAATGTAATTAAATACTATTAAGTAAAATATAAAGACTAATATATACGATAACAAATAACATATATAAAAATTAATTGGTTACTCCCAAATAATATTATTTATATAATTATTTAAAATGACATTTTAAGTATAGTTTAAAATATTATATAAATTTTATAGAAAAAATACAAAAAATTGAGGTACAAAAACTAATAATGCAATTTAAATGTACTTTAAAATATTACCCTATGTAAAATTTGAAGAGAAATAAAAAAGAAAAATAATAAATTTAAGAAATTAATAATATAATATAATATAATATAATATAATATAATATAATATAATATAATATAATATAATATAATATAATATAATATAATATAATATAATATTAATTTGTTAACTGTAGACTAATGATTAATCGGTATCTAAAAATCAAAACCGAAAATATAGAAAATAAAAGCTGAAATTGAATTTTTCAGATCAATCAACACAAAAAAAATCGCTTCGATTTTGAACCGATTTACGGTTAATTATGTTTTCAATTTTTTTTCTCATTTTTAGGTAGCGTTTGTTAACCTTGGAAAGGTTGGAATAGAAAGATTAAAAAAAAGAGTTTGACAAAAAAAAGTTCAACTTCTTATATTTTGAAAAACAACTAAAAAATTAAAAAATATATATATTTTTAATTCATCCCAAAAATTTTAACAAATAATTAAAAAAAAAATTCATCCTAAAAAGCTCTCCTTATATACTCAGTAATTGAAGTCGAATTAAGATTTTTGATTGCCACAAAAAGAGCAAGTAAAAGGAAATTAATCAACTCTTGTTAAGTTGTAATTAATTAATTAATTACCAAAAAACTAGTAAATCAACAACATAATACGATAACAAACTCATTGAAAGCGAGCTAACATATGATGTAATTGATTTCTATTTTGACCAAAGCCAAAAGATTCGTTTCCTCCAATAATTTCAATAATGTAATTAATTTTTCTGATTAAGGCACTAATCCATCATGAGAAGTTTGGACTAGCAAAATAGAAATTTCCAAAATTCACACAAACAAATTATGTACCAAAAATTTACCATAAAAATCAAACCAACCAAATATTCCTGATTAAGATTGTAATTAATTAATAATTAGTTGAAAATGGTAAGGGAAAGTTGGATAAATCTACACTGCATTGGTGCCTAAGAAAAAAGACTTTATGTAACATGTAAGAAATCCGGTGACGAGATTAGGCCTCAAAAAAGTAAATAAATAAATATATAATCTTGTTTTTCAAGAATTCACTAACCCATCTAACTACCCTAAGCAAAAACGACATGCTAGCAATTATCTATCGCCCTATTCCCTTTATAAACTTGGCTTACCTATCTCCTAAATGAATGCAATTAACAAGCCTCTGGACTCAAACAAAGATAGAGATCGTGAGTGACAAAATAATTAAAGAAAGTGAAATTACAATAATGGAGTCTTGGCTTCGTTTTCTTCTTCTTTTTGTTTGCTTTCTGCCAGCTTGTGTTGAATGCAGGGTTCGCCATTACAATTTTAATGTAAGTATATATGCATTTTCTATTTCTTGCAATAATAATATATTATATCTAGTACGTACAGTGGTAAGTTTGCATTTTCATTTCGAAATTAGAAATTTGCATTCAATAGCCTAACATTACATGCACTGAGCATACATGCATGCATGTCAACCTTTTTATTTATTTATTTTATTTCCAAAACACAAAACTTCTCCTTCTCTTAAAAGACTGCAACTCAAGTCTTTGTCACTAAATAAATTTTAGATTAGCAATCAATAAAAATGTGGCCTGTATTTTCACGCCATCCATTAATTCAAGCAATTAATTTTTGTACAGAGAGTCAAAATCCTGCCAACACTAACTAATTAAATCACTAAACTAAGAAAGGGATAATGCAAAGAAAATAGGAATTAAAATGAAAGTTACCACCACAAAAAAACTCACTTTTTTATTAATTTAAATTTGTTTCATTTTAAGTGTTCGCTTTGCCTTTTGGACACAAATTAAAAAAAAAAAAGATTAAAATATATAATCTTCTAAAAAATATTTATAAATGAATAAATTATTTTTCTATTACTCCCTCCATTTTAGATCAGTTGTCTTTATTTCTTTTATACATATTAAAATAATCATTAACCTTTCTCAATTTAACAAAAAAAAATTCAAAAAGATTATAATATTCTCTTTTACATTTATGAAAATAGAGAAAATTATTAGAAAAAGAGAAAGATTAATGAAGACATTAAAGTATTATAGATATGACGGTTAAATTGTGATGGTTGTAAAAAATACCCTCTTGATTCCATAAATGACAATTTATATATGGGATAAATTATTTTTTAAAAAAAGCAGCAACTGATATAAGACCCGGAGAATAATTAACATTCTTTTCATTCTAAATCAATTGTTAATTTTTTTAAGAATAATTTGTCCCATCTAAATTGTCATTTTATAAAATTAAGACAAAATTTATTATTTCCTCCGTTCTTTTTTATCTATCACTTTTAAGTAAAATTCAAATTCTATTTATCTATCACTTTTAGACTTTTAATATAATTTAATTTGTTTTTTCAATTTATTTTTCATTCCCAATAAAGTCATAACCAATCAGATTTGATAATTTAATCTTAATCACGTAATTTAATACTAAATTTAAGTTTATTTATTACTTCTCCCGTTCATTTTTAACTGTCACTTTTGAGTGAAATACATATTCTATTTATCTGTTACTTTTAAACTTTCAATACAATTTAATTTATTTTTTCAATTTATTTTTCTTTCCCAATAAAGTTAGAACCAATCAGATTTTGATAATTTAGTATTGATCACGTAATTTAATAATAAATTTAAGTATATTTATTATTTTTTAATATTGGTGAAAATAACAAAAGTAACTAATAAAAAAGAACAGATGAAGTATTTTTTAATCCTAATAAAAATAATAAAAGTGACTGATAAAAAAGAATGGAGGGAGTATATAATATATTTCAATTTTAGCCTTTTATTGGTGTCAACATTACATTATTGTTTTCATTGATCTTTCTATTTTTTATTTTCATTAAATATATGGGTTAATAGGATAAGTTTTTTTTAAAGTAATTCTTAATAAATTGAAGAAAACTAGTATTATCTTAATATGCCTGAAAAAGAGAAAAAAAAAAGATAATTAATTTTGGACCGAGAAAGAAAATAAAAATAAATGATAAAAAAGTATACAAATGACCAACAGGGGTTGCTCTAAGTGGTAAGCGGTTTGGTTTCACTTAAGCAGGATCTCGGGATTTGAGCCCTAGTGTAGGCAGAAAATTCCCGTTGGGAGATTCACCCACCAAAGCTAGGTGCGCGACACGGGTCGAATCTGGATGTAGTCAGTGCAAAGCCTCGGTGAACCGGGTGGGCCACCAAAAAAAATGTATACAAATGCATTCAAAATAGCAAGAATAAAATGAGAAATATAAAATAAAATTTCTCTTAAATTTTAAAAAGCAATATTTGAAGTAACAAAATAAAAACTCTAAACAATGACACTTGAAGTGGAACGCACAAAGTATTAATTAGTTGCAACAAATGAACAACTATGCCACGTTTTAGTTTAATTTAAATGATGGATGAGGTTAATTAATGAATCTTGGTTTTTAAATTGTACCCAGGTGGTGATGAAAAATAGCAGCAAGCTATGCTCAAGCAAACCTATTGTTACTGTGAATGGCAAGTTCCCGGGACCGACTCTTTATGCCAGAGAAGACGATACAGTTCTTGTAAGGGTCGTCAACCATGTCAAATATAATGTCTCCATCCACTGGTAAGACTATGTTTTTATTATTATTAACTAACCATTAACAAACATGATTATCATAATTAATTATCTGAATTAATGCAGGCATGGAGTTAGGCAGCTTCGAACCGGGTGGGCTGATGGGCCAGCATACATTACACAATGCCCCATTCAGCCAGGCCAAAACTATGTCTACAATTTCACAATCACAGGACAAAGAGGCACACTTCTATGGCATGCTCATATTCTGTGGCTCAGGTCCACCGTTCATGGTGCCATTGTTATTTTGCCTAAGCTTGGTGTTCCTTACCCTTTCCCGAAACCCCACAAGGAAGTGGTTGTTGTACTAGGTGAGATTTAACTTTTTTCTTAAAAAAATAAATAAAAAAATTCCAATTCCATTTACAAAATAAAAAAAAAATGTTAATTTAGTAGCTTAATAATTTGATTTGTTGATGTGAATTTCAGCTGAATGGTGGAAATCAGATACTGAAGCTGTGATCAATGAGGCTCTAAAATCAGGATTAGCACCAAATGTCTCCGATGCTCACACTATTAATGGACATACAGGAGCTGTCTCCAATTGTTCTTCGCAAGGTAGTTTAACTGTGTTCAATTCCGAATTGACAAATGGAAAGTTTTTGTCAAAACCCCAGTCTCTGAGTTTTTTATAAACCAAGTGCCACTTATAAATGTTAATCATTGCCTCATTTCTTTCAACAAATGTATTTTATGTGTCATTGCATGAGGCGAGACGAATGTTCAAATGTCCATTTCATTTTATAAATTACTAAAAGTGGGAAACCAATTGCAGGGGGATTCAAGTTGGCAGTAGATAGTGGAAAGACCTACATGTTAAGATTGGTCAATGCTGCACTCAATGAAGAACTATTTTTCAAGATTGCAGGGCACCAACTGACGGTTGTGGAAGTTGATGCTTCCTATGTAAAGCCATTCAAAACAGACACAGTCCTAATAGCCCCAGGCCAGACAACTAATGTGCTTGTTACAGCTGACAAAAATTCAGGCAAATACTTAGTTGCAGCCTCACCATTTATGGATGCTCCGGTGGCAGTTGACAATATAACAGCCACCGCCACTCTTCACTATTCCGGCACATTAGCCGCCGCCCATACAACCCTCACCACCCCACCTCCACAAAATGCCACCTCAGTGGCCAACAAGTTCACCAAGTCTCTAAGGAGTTTGAACTCCAAAAAGTACCCAGCAAAAGTCCCTCTAAAAATTGATCACAGCCCTTTTTTTACAGTGGGATTAGGCATTAACCCTTGCCCCACTTGCAAGGCTGCCAACGGAAGCAGAGTTGTTGGTAGCGTTAATAATGTGACTTTTGTTATGCCTACTACTGCTCTTCTTCAAGCTCATTTCTTCAACATTAATGGGGTTTTTACTACTGATTTCCCTGCTAATCCTCCACATTCTTTTGACTATACTGGGAACAATTCACTCACAAATTTGCAGACCAGGAGAGGAACTAAGCTTTTCAGATTGAAGTACAATGAAACAGTTCAACTTGTTATGCAAGATACTGGAATCATAGCTCCTGAGAATCATCCTATTCATATACATGGATTCAACTTCTATGTTGTTGGCAGAGGATTAGGGAATTACAATCCTAAGACAGATCCTAAAAATTTTAATCTTGTTGACCCTGTTGAGAGAAACACTGTTGGAGTACCAACTGGGGGATGGACGGCTATAAGATTCCGCGCTGACAATCCTGGTACTAAATCGAGACCTCACAGCTCTAAGAAAAAGACGAATTTTGTTAAAATTTTTTATTATAAACAGCGATTTATTTGTTTTTAATTTTTTTTCAGGAGTGTGGTTCATGCATTGCCATCTAGAAGTGCACACAACATGGGGACTTAAGATGGCATTTTTGGTGGAAAATGGGAAAGGCCCTAATGAGTCACTGTTACCTCCGCCAAGCGATCTCCCAAAATGTTAAAATCACCCAACAATGTTAATATTCTGAGAAAATACACACTTCAGAATAGCGAAGTGCGGAAAAAAAGTATATTATGAAAAGGAAGAGAGTAAATAAACAAGGGAAAAAGAAAAAGAGAGTGAGCGTTAAAAATTGTAAGAAAATGAAGAAATTTTTTCAAGAGAGTTTAAATAAAAAAATGTAAGAAAATTCCAATTCGTTAATGATATTTATGTGCATTTTTTTTTTCCATTGCTGAAATTCTATGCTTTAGAAATTGGATGTCTCGACATCTTTTTCTTGAAGAACAGAAGCAAGTTTTGCTCCATTTTAACTTTGGATTGCTAGAGAGTAAGAGGGTAATGAATGAGCAGTCCATTTCCTTTTTTCTTATTCTTCTTTTCATAGAGAGGAGGAGAAGAAAAGCTTTGTTGGTGAAAAGAGTAGTAGAGAAATAGATGAAATGAACGGAGCCAGAAAGTGTGGACACAAGGATTAATAAAATTGTATTAAAATATTATGAGAAATGAGAGAGGCATAGCAAGCGGAAGATTTCTATAGGATGAGTGTGTTGGGACAGAATAACAGCAAATAAAGAAAAACAGAGGAAGCAAGTAGAGAACGAATTTTGAAGAGAAATACCGCACTTTTATTCACTGAAAAATGCATACAACTGATAGCTTAGGTAGCCTTTAAATAGGCTTTACATCGAAACAAAAACAACTAGAAAAATGCAGAATTTGTTGGCACTAACATAATTAAGTAACAGAAAATAGAGATTTAAGGAATTAGAAAATATCTACCATATTGATCGAGTCTAAGAGCACATGCTAAATTTGAATCATTCTCCAACACTCCCCCTTGATTCAAAGTTGCAAACACCAAGTTGAAGTCTGAAATACACATGCTTGTCTCGGGGAAGAGTTTTTGTTAGAATGTCAGCTACCTGTTCATTGGTACTGCAGTACTTCAAAATGATTGATTTTTCAAACACAAGATCTCGAATAAAATGAATTCGAATGTCAATGTGTTTTGTTCTCCCATGATGAACTAGATTCTTAGCCAATGCGATTGCCGCTTTATTGTCACAATAGATTTTAGTTGCCTCTCTCTGTTCTTGGTTGACATTTGCAAGAATTCTCCTTAACCATACTGCTTGACATGCTGATGAAGTTGCTGCTGCATATTCCGCTTCAGTTGAAGACAAGGCTGTTGTTGTCTGCTTCTTTGAACTCAAGCAAATAACACCAGATCCAAGATTAAAAACATAACCTGAAGTACTCCTCCTGTCCTCCAAACATCCAGCCCAATCACTGTCTGTATAACCAAACAACTTGAATTCTAAAACACGACCATACCACAGTCCAAAATCAACAGTTCCAGCAATATATCTCAACACTCTTTTTGTAGCTCTAAAGTGATTTTTTGAAGGACAATGCATGAATCTGGAAATTACTCCAACTGAATAAGTAATATCGGGTCGCGTATGAGTCAAGTAGATTAAATCTCCAACCAAACTTCTGAAATGACTTGCATTTACACATTCAACACCATCATCAACCTGCAATTTCTCATTTAAATTCATAGGAGTTGTTAAGTTGTTAAATGAGCATGTATATGGTTGATTTTTGCTTAATATTTTGTGCTATTTTAAGTCAGATTTGGATGCTTTTCATTTGTTTGTTTATTTTTCTGACTGTAGGAGTGGATTTTGAGAAAGTTGCATTTTTGGGGTCAATTGTTGATGATTCGGAGAAGCAAATACTTTTTGAGGTAGAATTGAAGCAAAAGAGCTGATAAGTTGCAAATTCTGAATGAAGCCTTGCCCAAGGGAAATGCTCAGTTGCCCAAGGCAGAAAGCCTAGCCTTGCCCAAGTTGCCTAAGGGAAATGACAGTGGACAACGTTTTTTTTCAAGATAAATTCATATGAATTTAACCTAACCGCCACTTAAACCCTAGCTGGTATTTAGGAGTTTTAAGACTATATTTTAGGAGAAAAAGGGGGAGTGATTTGAGTAGTTTAAAACCCCTTTAGGAATTTTATTTTAAATTTCCTAGTTTGTAGGATTTACTTCCTGTTTTGTTTGCTTTTATTTAAGAGGAAGAGTTATGAGATTGACAGGATTCTTTTCTACGTTTTTGGACGAAAATACTGTAGCAGGGGGTTTCTCTCAAATTTCTTCTTTCTATTTTGTGATTTTTCCATAGCCATGAGTGGCTAGAATATTGTTTTCAGTTAAAGATTAATTCAAAATTAGGATTTATTTCACTGTGAGATTGTTGTGCTTAATCTTTATTCTATATTTCATTTGGTGTTCATGTTGTTTACTACAGCTTAGAGGAATTTCTTCTCAATTGTTATTTGTTGCATGTTCAATGAGGCGCCGTTGTTCATTTAATTAAATAACATATTGCTAATTGAAGATATCAAATCCGTAATTGTTTGGTGGATTCAATAACAAGTGGCAATCAATTTAGCTTCCTTGCAAGGGTTGTTAGGTTGAGTAAATGCATGATTTGGTCTAAATTGATCCCGCTTGTGGATTGGTTGGCTTAGGTCGGGTCTTTCTATTTCGTAATGCTGTCAATAGATTAAATTCTTGCGCTTGTTAAGGGTTGTCTATTGGTTAGGAATTAATTACAGTCTCACTTGATTAATTCATTAAAATGGAAAGATTAGGTTGAGAGCGCGATGCCGACGGCTATATAACTGGCCCACTATTTGATTTTCTTAGAACTATTTCTTAATCTATGATCAGTTGAATAAATCCTGTATTGCGAATATCTTTAACTGGAATTATTACCCATTGAATTTTCTCTCAATTAATTTTTGATTCATTTATTTTATTTTATTTCATCATTTTGCTTTTAATTTATTAAACTCCCCCATTTAATTTTGTTGTTAAAAATTTGGTTGTTTAAAATTACTTCAGTACTAGTCTCTGTGGATTCGACCCTTTCTTGCCCTATTTGCAATTTATTTGTTAGGATAAGTGAGGTTTTTATTTTTGGTGGTTTCGACACCCATCAGGAGTTGCTGCAAATTTGCAATTCAACATGTTAAATCGTTTAAGTAAATCAGTAGCATATTTCTTTTGAGATACAAAGATCCCATCTTTAGCTTATTTCACTTCCAGCCCCAAAAAATAATAGAGTACACCTAAATCTGTCATTTCAAATTTTTCCTTCATACAAGCTTTAATTTCATTAATGAGAGAAGAAAAGGAACCCATGTAAATCATATCATCCACATAAAGACAAACTATGATAAGATCATTCATATCTTGTCTCTTCAAATAAAGATTAGGTTCATTCTTACTTCTTTCAAAGCCATTAGCAAGGAAGTAGGAGTCTATTTTGTTGTACCATGCACGTGAAGCTTGCTTCAATCTGTAAAGTGCCTTTTGCAGCCTATACACTTTCTCTTCATTCCCCTTAACTGTGAATCCTTCAGGTTGAGTAACAAATACTTCCTCTTGCAATTCTCCATTTAAAAAAGCTGATTTAACATCAAATTGATGCATTTGCCATTGTAATTGTGCAGCTAATGCCATGATAATTCTCACTATTTTAAACCGAGCAATAGGAGAAAATGTCTCTTCGAAGTCAATACCTTGCTGCTGTGAATACCCCTTTGCTACAAGTCTTGCTTTGTGCCTTTAAACACTCCCATCAGCATGAAACTTTGTTTTAAACACCCATTTAAGACCAATTGCGTGTTTCCCTTCTGGTAAATCAACTAGCTGACATGTTTTATTTCTTTTAATTGTTGCAAGTTCTTCCTTCATTGCATTGCACCACACGTCCTCTTTGATTGCTTCTTCAAAGCTGGTTGGCTCTGCTACAAACAAAGCACATGTAGAGTCATATATTTCCTGCATGGATCTGACTTTTCTTGGTGGAGTCTCATCAAAAAAATCAGATGAAGATGATAATGTTCTCCTTCTCGATGATGATGATGTGGGGCTGCCAATATTTGATGTTGGTGGAGTAGAAGTAGCAGGGGCTGCACTCACTTCTGAGTTTGGAAAACAATTATTTTATGGTGGTATTGCAGCTACTGAAGTGCCATTTAATTTGTCCCAATTCCAACTTGAATCTTCATCAAACTCTACATTCCTACTTATAATCACTTTACCACTTATAAGATTATATAATCTGTATGCTTTGGATTGTGATGAATAACCAACAAAAATACATTTTATAGATTTGCCATCTAATTTTTGTCGATTTGGTGAGTCAATCAAAGCATAAGAAATACAACCAAAAATTTTTAAATGGCTTACCCCAGGCCTTATACCTGTCCAAGCTTCATAAGGGGTCATAATTGAAACAGCTTTTGTGGGTGAAATGTTGAGCAAATAAACTGCTGTGATGACTACTTCTGCCCAAAATTCATTTGGCAGTCCCTTTGCTTGCAACAGACTTCTAGCCATTTCTACAACCGTTTGATTCTTCCGTTCAGCCACACAATTTTGCTCTGGTGTATATGGTGCTATCAAGTCCCTACGAATTCCATTTTCTTCACAAAATTCAATGAATTCATTAGATAAAAACTCACCACTCCTATCCGTACGAAGAGCCTTTATGTATCCACCATTTTGCTTCTCAACAAGTGCCTTGAACTTTTGAAAGATCTCAAAAGTTTCTGATTTATACTTCAAGACATACACCCAACTCATGCGGCTAAAATCATCAGTAAATAACAAAAATATTTACTACCACCAAGAGATTTTGTTTTCATAGGCCCACACAAATCCGCATGTATTAATTCAAGACAACACTTAGCCCTCCAATGTTTTCCTACAGGAAATGATTTTCTATTTTGTTTCCCATAAATGTACCCTTCACACACTTCTATAACATCAATTTTAGGCAGCCCATTAACCATTTTCCTTTCACTCAATAGTTTTAGCCCCTTAACATTCAAATGCCCATATCTCAAATGCCACAATTTTGACTCATTTCTAGCAATAAGAACTTGATGTTCTATAGTGGAGGTTTTTAAAGGAAACATTCTATTTGCTGTCATTTTAATATTCACTATAGTTTGTCCCGATTTTTTTTATCTCTAACTACACAAGAATAATTATCAAATAACACCGAGTATCCACTATCCAATAATTGCCCAACACTCAACAAATTATGAGATAAACTCAGAACAAAGAACACATCATGGATAAGTTTGACATTACCGGTGCTTGTAGTAACAGCAACTTTGCCTTTGCCTTCAACTTGTAGTGGCTTATTATCCCCAAGCCTTACTCTTGTCTTTTTAGTCTCATCAAGCTCCTTGAAAACTGATTTCATCCCTGTCATGTGGGTTGAACACCCGTTGTCCACATACCATACTTCATCAGCATTTGATTCCTGATGTTGGACTTCATA
Organism: Excoecaria agallocha; assembly: GCA_037975025.1. Lineage (NCBI taxonomy): Eukaryota > Viridiplantae > Streptophyta > Magnoliopsida > Malpighiales > Euphorbiaceae > Excoecaria > Excoecaria agallocha. Next base: position 54,876,911 of record CM075806.1, on the reverse strand, counting down.
AGCCATGAACAAATCCTCTTCTACTTGATCATCAGCATTTGTTTTTCTCTTTTCCAGCACTCATCCTTTATATGCCCAAACTTCTTGCAATAATGGCATTGAATACCACTTTTGTTGTGGCTTCTTTGATGACTTAAAGACTGCCCGTGATCAGCTTGCCCATTTCTTCCATTGCTTCTACCTCTACCACGGCCTCTACCGCGATATCCACCTCTGTTTGTTGTTTTTCTCGAGACAGCATGGTGTGAACTTTCATCACCTTTCACTTGAAATGCCTTCTCTTCACTTTTGTCAAGGGATCTGCTCAATCTAGCTTTATGTGCTTGCAAAGAACCCATTAGTTCATCAAAAGAAAACACAGAAAGATCCTTTGATTCTTCAATGGCAGCAACTACATGATCAAATTTAGGAGTCAAACTCCTCAATACTTTTTCAACAATAGTTTGATCATGGAGTTTCTCCCCATATGACCTCATTTGACTTACAATTTCTATCACTTTAGACAAAAAATCTTGAACAAATTCACTATTTTTCATAAATAAGGTTTCAAAATTATGGCGTAATGATTGAAGTTTCACCATAATTACCTTTTGTGAGCCTTGAAATTCTTGATTCAGCATCTCCTATGCCTCATTTGCTGTAGTAGCTATTGAAATTCTTGAGAAAATTGTGTCATGAACAGCTTGTTGAATGAAGAACAATGCCTTTGAGTCCTTCTTTCTATTTTCCCTCAACCTGCTCTCTTCATCCGGGTCAGTATACCCATTCTCCACAAGATCCCAAAGCTCTTGAGACTTGAATAACGTCATAATCTTGATGCTCCAGAACTCATAAGAGTCTCCTTTGAACACTAGAACGGATGGCTGGGAAATGCTCACAACATTGCCGTTGGTTGCCATGAATAATTACACGCCCAGTTACAAACGAACCAGCTCTAATACCAATTTGTTGGGATAGAATAACAACAAATAAAGAAAAACAGAGGAAACAAGTAGAGAACGAATTTTGAAGAGAAATACTGCACTTTTATTCATTGAAAAATGCATACAACTGACAGCTTAGGTAGCCTTTAAATAGGCTTTACATCGAAACAAAAACAACTAGAAAAATGCAAAATTTGTTGGCACTAACATAATTAAGTAACAGAAAATAGAGATTTAAGGAATTAGAAAATATCTGTCATATTGATCGGGTCTAAGAGCACATGCTAAATTTGAATCATTCTCCAACAGAGTGGGCGGTTTATAGCTGTTATATTGGTTTACTCCATTTTATTTTACTATGAATTACAATTGTGGGGATTCCATAACGCTGGCTGCCGGTAGCGTGTACCCCACCATCCAGTACCGAATCAACGCTCTAGCTTTGTTTCAAAAATGTAAGTTATTAAAAAAAATTAAGAGATTTTTTTTATCCCCAAACTATTCAAAATGGAGTGAAAATATTACTAATTTTTTTTTGTCAATTTATGCTCCTGACGTCATTAAAATGGATGGAAATCACCATTTTTTTAGACAAAAAATACAACTAGCAAATGGTGCTAATGGTAGCTAATAAAATGTTGATATATCGGCACTCACATTACATTATTTTTCCTCATCAGTATTAATTAAAAATTAAAAAATATATTAATTTTTTCATCTGGCATTTAAAAAAAAAACTCTCTTCCATTCTCTTATTGTTGTTTTTCTTCTCTAGACATTTAAACACTTCTGTTAGTGCTAAATCCGCAAGCAAACGGTTTACCGATTATAGTACTTAAGATATTCGTTCCTATAGGGAAATAATGAATGATCACACACTATTACTCAATTCTTAAAAATTCAAGTTTTGTTAAATCAACTAAAGTCTATTTGATAACTAGAAATACTAATTTAACCTAATTTATTGATAATCAAAGAAGACAATTAATGATTGATACTATAATGTATAAATTGAACTTGAACTAATTCTCTTGATTTTTAAACTTACAATGCAAACCAAGTTGGATTAATATCCTAATTCATTCTCTCAACATGAATTAGTTAATCTTAAAACATGCATGTACAATGTTAACCCTTAATTCTCATTAATGTGTTAGTTAATTGTAAACACTTATTCTACGATTTGAGAACCAACTTATCGTAATTACCCTAATATCCTAATCTCTCAAGTGATATTTTGATAATGAATCTTTACTAGCTATAAGGGAGAATATATCTCTCAATCATACTCTCACTTCCATTAATCAATTATAAAATACTAACAAAGAATTCTGCAAATAAGACTAAATATATATTACTTAAGAACATGAAATATATAAACATTAAGGTTCAAATTCCTACGGTAAATATCATCCAACTAAGTACAAGAAGAAGTATAGATAAAAGGTAGTAAAAAGAAATCTCTCAACCCTTTTCCACTCTCTAAGTAGATCTTTTTCTTCTTGCTTGTCTTCTTCTCAAAAGATCAAACTAACAATGTACTAATTACATTCAAAGAAAAACAAGAATGGTTAATTGTTCTTTTCACAACTTGTGTCTATATTTTCTAACTACTTCTTGTGTCAATATATATTGGATTCCAATCCTTGTGTCCTTCAGAAATGCCCCTTCAGAAGTAGGCAATATTGATGGAAGGATATCACGCTCGCAATATGATACACTCCATGTATCTTGAATTTTTTCTTTCTACGTTGACCTCCTACTTTAAAGCCTTGTTGTGTCGCGCTCGCGATAGGACTTCTTCTTTTGCTTGATTTATGCCTCTTTCCTTTAGTTTTTAGCTCATTTACTCCCTACACACACTTACAATAAAAATACATAAAAGGCACCATGTTTCACATAAAAATTTAACTAAAACTAGATATTTACTATACAAAACATTCACAATTTATGTATAAATTAACCCACATCAATTCCCCATACTTAACCTTTGCTTGTCTTAAAGCAAAATTCAAATGCAAGAAAACAACACCAAGCAACAAGTAAAACACATAACAACATTCACATAGTTATGGAGCTTACATTCATATTGATAGACATTTGAAAACAACATGTTATAACCTTCATTTCTCAATAAATGAATCTTAATTTGCAAATTCCTAAGCAATACCATTATCTATCCAACCTAACAACCATGTACATTTGGAGAATTAGAAAGTTGCAAAGCACAAGAATATAAGCACTCAAGAAATTAAATATCTTAACACATATATAGACCATTGCATATAAAATATTGCCTAGAGTAACTTTCACTCAAACATTTTATTATTTCTTCACTTAAATGTTTAGGGATTAGTGTTTCAGTCTTTCCTTTAATATGCCATTGCATACCATATGCTTGTAAATGAATAAACATCTCCACTACTAGCATAAATCAAATGCATGAAATCAAAGGGTCTTATTTAAGGTTGTAACTTGGCTTAGGTAAAGGTAGGTCACATTTTTGGTTAAGTAGCTCATATTGTGTAGAGAAAAAGTGATCAACATATCACAAGAGACTTAAAGTAACAACATAGTATGATCACATGAAGTTTCAACTTTACTATTCTAACTCCCTTATTAATGTCCACATATTGTGCTAGTTTTCTTTTTCTTTAAATTAGTTCTTCACTTTTCTATTTCTTTTCTTTTTTTTCTTTTCTTTTTTCTTTCTTTTTAACTAGCTTTGATTCCATATTGGACTTATAACAGAAAATGAAAAAGGGAGCCAACTATTCATAATGCTTACACTTAACAAGATTTGTCTCAAATGACATAGCAATCTTAATCCTCGGCACATAAAGGGTGCCAAAAGAAAGGTTTATTGTTCAAAAATTGGACTAAGGCTATCTATGTGCTTAACAACAAAAATTTGCTAAAAGCTCAAAATTGGCTACCTAAAGTAAAAAAGGGTTAGTTATTTAAGCAAATTAAATTTGCTATATTCTAGTGCCCTTATCATTTCTCATGCAAAACTCACATTAAATGTAATCTCAAAGTTTACCAAAAATAAGTTCTATAGGATATGACATACCAAGGCTCTAATACAAAGAAAAATATCAATGTAAAGGGCTTCAAAAGCTTACTCAGCTATAGGTCAAATTACTCTAAGCAATGATTTACCAAAATAATCATATTTACATGTGAAAAGATAAATAACTTAAAAAGTGCCTATACTAAAGTGTTTTGCCAAATCATAACCCTCAATATGCATATAAAGATGTCAAGGTAAAATAACCATTAATATTCCTCAAGAATTTTACTAACTAAACCAAAAATTGAAAAATTAGGTTATCTCATGTATATGCTACCAAATATACATCAATTACAAAAGCTCCAAAACTATGTAAACTAACAATAACCTAAACATGCGTATAAGAACAACACAAATGAAAATACAATGTAATTATACTAATTAAAATCTAACATATATGTATTAACATATTACATATACCTTCCCACACTTAAAGGACACAATGTCCCCATTGTGCAAGGAAACAAAAGAAACACCATATAAGCATAAACAAAAGAAAGCACAAAAACACAAATTACATATAGAGAAAACAAAAAAAATATAAAAACAAAACAAAAATAAACAAAAGGGAGTAAAGTACTACCCTCATATAGCTCTACAAGGCAAATCTGGTAGAAAGGGGCTGAAATCAACATTGTTTCTTCTAAAAAAGGAAAGTAACTTCTAGCTTAGACTCTTATGCATATCCTTCAGGCTTGTCTCCATGTGGTCCACCTTGGCCTCCAATTATTGGACTCATCCATTTTGTCCAATCGATCCAACACCTTCTGCCAACCTAAGGAACTCCCTTCTTCACCAGTAGCAGAATCATCCTCATTCTCCTTTTTACTTGCATTAGTAGCAGTATCATCTATTAGAGAGTATGCCCTTGAGCCCATGTAATAAGGATGTATTTCATATGTATGAATTCATATTCTTAATAAAACGCATCATTCATTTATTAATGTTATGTTTAAATACATGAATTTGTAAATCTTAAATTAATAAATGAAGTCCTAGATATTATAAACACAGTGCAAAGACAATCATGAAAGTGTTCATGATGTGAGATGTCTATTGCATGCAAATGTGTTAATATCTAAATATTTATAGTCATAGAATTAAAAAGATAGGACATTGTTAATTCGAACAGACTAGCACATATTATGATTCTTGAATGGTTCAAGCAGTGGTTCTCATAACTATTATTATGAAAGATAATTAAAGCTAACATGTTGATGCTTGTTAGAAGAACAAGTTCATTGGAGATCTGCAAAGAGAATCGTCACATGGATATTAAATCTATTTCAGTGAGAAATCTCTTTATAGCGGTTGTGCAAGTATCCTTAGACTTGACATCATAAAAGTTATCTTAAGTAGCAAGTGGTATACTTTGATTCTATAATTGATTACTTTTAACTTGGGGTGAACATAGTTAGGAGGTTAGGTATATCATGACCTACTTAAAGTTAGAAGAGTGATTGACAAAGGATTCACTATCCCAGTTTTATTAAGAGAAGTTATCTCACATGATTTTATAATTGCCTTGTTCAGAGAATCTCTGGCCAGAGTAATATGCCAAGATGGATAGGAATCCATGAAGGGTATTTTGGGAATAATGGATAAATTAATAGAACATACATAATTAGATTTATATAACTTGATAGAAATTCATACTCAGAATCTATTTGAGATAAGAGTGGTGAAAGGAGTAATTGCACGGTAACTGTTTCTATGGAAGGGTATAGTCAAACCACTTGACTTTGCTGACATTTGGGTAGTTATGATACCTAGCTAGAGGCCAATAATGACTTGTATAATAGTGTATCATAAATATCAATAGGGATTGATAAAATGATTTAAAGAAGTTTAAATCATGTGAATTTTGAATAGAACTCACAATTACATATTATATTGTCAATATGGACAGGAACCTAATAGGTCACACACATATAGAGAAAAGGATAAAATGGTAAAATGACAAGGATAATAATATTTAATATTATTATGGAAATAGAGAAGTGAATAAAAAAATAATTAATTAAAGAGTTTAATGTGTCATGGATTTTCAAATATTGAATTACCACTACCTCCATCAATTCTTTTTCTTTTAATTTGAGTTGAATTTTCTACTTCATCGATACCATCATCCTCTTTTTGCATTACCTTATAGGAAGAATATGTTTGCACCTTTCTCACCATATGTCAGCCTTTATTGAAATTATCACTAGCATAAAATACTTGCGAGGCTTGTTCCGGTAATATAAAGGGCTCATTTGTTTTCAAAAATTGCCCCCAATTAACACTTATAATGTCATATTCATCTCTTTTAATTCCTTTTATTTCATCATATACATCAAACCATTTACATTGAAACAAAACCATTCTTCTACCTATGAGAAACTGTAATACAATAATATCGGTTAAAACTCCATAGTAATCAATGTTCCCATTTTCTTTGTCATTCTCACCAACTACAACAACTCCATAATTTTGGCTTCTTAAACCATTATCATATTCTTCAACATAAAACCTATATCCATTCATAATGTATACATTGAAATGCGAGGCATATTGGGTGGGACCAAGTGATAGGGAGAGCAAATCTTCCGTTATTCAACTACCATTCTCTTCATGCAATTTTGCAACCTATAACAATTATCTTAAAGACATTAAAAGGAGCACTAAAACACCTAATTGCCATATTGAATATCTACTTGGTACTTACCTTAACTTTAAACCATTCAATAAATTATTTATTCCATTTCACATCAGAAAGGTATTCAAAAGTATCCATATGAATTTGTGAAAAATCTTTAACAAATCAAGGCAAATCACACGTCATGGAAAGCTAAAAATAATAAAAAAGGAAGTTAAATCATTAATGAATAAAATAAATAAATGCATACTCTAAAAATTGTAGAACTTCATTGCAATTCTTCAAAATATATATATGCGCCTAATTCCATTCATTAACTTGCATATCAAAATATTGTCTAGCTCATAAGACTCTACTAGGTTGATTAAATAAAGATAAACCTCTACGGGATACATCTATCGATAATGAACGGGGCCACCAATCCGGGCTTTATCAACTAAATGGATAGGCAAGTGCACCATGACATCAAAAAATAGAAGAAATACCTTTTTGAACTTGTAAAAAGTTATAAGAAATTGTGCTTCAATTTGTTCTAAATCTTCCATACTCAACATCTTTCCCCCAAGCACATTAAAAAAAATAAAACAATTCAATAAGCGGCTCACACACTGATTTAGACATCATACCACGTAGAGCAATGGGGAGTATATGTTGTAGAAGCACATGACAATCATAACTCTTTAAACCAAAAATCTTATGATCTTTAACATTTACACATTGAGAAATATTGGATGAAAATCCATCCGAGACCTTTAAATTCTTTAAGAAATGACATAATTTGTGCTTCTCCTCATGTGACAATGTGTAAGGTGCATCAGGCAATTCATATTTATCTCTTTTTTTGATGGGATGCAATTCTAGTCTAATGTTCATTCCTTGTAAATTTAGTCAAGTTTTGATGGTGTCCTTCGTCTTTCCCTTCGTATTTAAGATTGTACTAAAGATAGTATCACATATATTCTTCTCAATATGCATCACATCTAAATTATGACTCAACATGAGAGTTTTCTAATAAGAAAATTCACAAAAAATACTTTTTTTATTCCAATTATCATTTTGATCATCATGTGATATCTTAACTCTCTTTTTAGGATCCTTTGTCAGCTTTATTCCACCAAGGTCTTGCACTTAACTAAGTATCTCAACACCAAAATGCATTATTGGAGATAACCTTCGCTCATTAGTGCCATCAAATGACTTTTTATCATTCCTCCATTTGTGACTAAGAGGAAGGTAACGTCGATGACCCATATAACACTGCTTCTTACCATTGGCTAATGTTATTGAGCAAGTGTCTTTATTACAACATGGGATGCCAATTTCCCTTTTGTACTCCATCCAGATAAATTTCCATAGGTTGAAAAGTCATTCATGGTCCATAACAATGATGCATGCAACTTAAAATTCTTTCTAGTTGATACATCATATGTCTCAATACCAATTTTCCATAACTCCTTTAACTCCTCTATTAAGTGTTAAAGATAAACATCAATTGCATCTCCCAGACTATATGGACCAGGAGTATGGAAAAAATGAAATTTTCTTATTTCATGCATAACCAAGGAGGTAAGTTATAAGGAATAAGTACCACTGGCCAAATGCTATGTGGGAATTTTGAGTTTCCAAATGGTTGAAATCCATCATTAGAAAGTCCAAGTCGAACATTACGAGGCTGAGAACCAAATGATGGGTGTAGTTCATCAAAAGATTTCCATGCCATTGAATCAACTGGATGCCTCATTAATATCATCAACTCTTTTATCTTGATGCCATCTCATTAGAGAAGAAGTCTTTGTAGACATAAATAACCTTTGAAGCCTAGGCTGTAGAGGGAAATAACGTAAAGTCTTTAAAGGTTTTTTCTTACCAATCTTACACTTAGGTTCTCCACTATCTTTCTTTATTTTCCATCTGGATGCACCGCAAATTGTACAAGAGTTAAGAAATTTATCTTCTTTCCAATGCAACATGCAATCATTTACACAAGCATCAATTTTATTGTACGATAGCACGAGATCTCGAATTATCCTTTTAGTCTCATAATATAAATCTGGCAAATTGGATCCATTAGGTAACAACTCTTCCTTTAACATTTTTAGTAACATTGTAAATGACTCATTACTCCAATGACCAAGACTTTTAATGTGAAGTAATTTAATCAAAGTAAAAAGCATTAAACACTTTGAACTCTGATACAATGGCTCTTCGAAATCCCTTAAAAGCCTTTAAAATTTTTTTTCTTCAACATTTGGTTCCTCTTCTAGTAAATCATCACAGCTACTATTCATTATGTCTACATTAAAATCTGGATATAGTTCTCTCAAAATCTCTTCAATTTCATCCTCACTATCGTCTTCTCCTAAATCATTATCATCTTCATCTTCACAATATGATTATGTTTCACCTAACACTTCACCATGGTGATAACAAAAGGTATAATTTTGAATTATTCCATGAATGTTCAAATGTGACTCAATCGTCTCATGTGTTCCAAAAGTTATGTTAAAACGTTTTACACTTGGACATAATATATCATTTTGTTCTCTTTTTCTTTTAAAAGTGATATGAGCTTAAATAGCTCATATTTAATCCATGTTTTATTACCAAAATAATATTTAGTTGTATTAAATTATGTTAGAATTAGGTGTGTTTAATGTATTTTGTCAAGTTTTGTTTATGTAGGATAAAAAGGAGAAAAATGTGGAGGAGTAAAAATAAGTCAAGAAACTCTGTGTCCTGTCGCGAGCGGACAGGTGTCGCGGGCGCGATAGAGAGACGTTGGGTAGTTATTTTTTTTAAAAGGCACTTCAAAGGGACACCACTCTTTACCAAATGATGTGTACTTCTAGAGAGATTCTTAAAGAGTTATGTTGCTATGGAAAGGTGCTTGAAGAGTCACAATGCTTGGCAATGAAGTTACAAATATAAATGGTGGTTATGCAATTCAAATTTCAAAGTCAAATTTTAAGAGGCATGACTTTTCACCAAGGGTTGCATACCTATGGAAAGGCACTTGAAGGGACTTAATGCTTGAAAATCTATAAATACCTTGGAAGTTATAATCAAAAAGAGGAATCAATCATTTTTATTTTTTTTTATTTGAAAGTGTAAGCAGAGGAAATAATTATAGGTTTTAATTTTAGTTTTATGGCTTGAATAGAAGGCAAATACAATGAAGAAGACTACACTTGGTGAAAGGAAGAATGGTTGAGAGATCCCTTCTTCTATTTATAATCTTTACTTCTTTTTTGTTATTATTATGAATTCTTTTTTAGGAATTTGAATATCAATAATAATATTTATTCATTTCTCTTTCATTTATCTTTATATGTAGTATTTGCTATTAAAACTTTATTAGTATCATTATAAGTTAAGGAAGACGACCTTCAATGTGCAATTCCTTCTCTGAAAATTAACATAATGGTCATAAATAAAGGAGTTAGCGAGAGCAACGTCTTATTGAAAATTAATAAAAAATTCATTATCAAAACATAGTTTGAGAGATCGCATGTGGAGATAGTTGTTATAGGTTGGTTTTTATTCTTTGAATGTGTGTTTATGTAATTCTTGTCTAAATGCGAGAGTTGCGATTTAGAACCATAAATGCATGTTTAAGGCATAATCTAGTCTAGATGCGAGAGCTGCGACATATAACATTATTCCAACTTGGCTTGCATGATAAAGATTGAATTATAAATAAGAGAAAAAGATCAAATTCCATAATTATGTATATGTTAAATTCATCATATTCATAAGTCTTCTCGGATTATCATTAAAGTAGAAAAATATTTAATTTAGTATAGTGTAGTTTTAATAATAATTTTAATTTGTAAATTAATAAGCATTGTAAACAAGATTAAAATCAAGTAGTAATAGTGTACAATGTTAATCAACATTCCTCGTGGGATCGATATCTAAAGTACTATAATCGGTACACCATATACTTGCGATATTTAAACTTTTAGAAAAAACGATATTATGTTTTTGGCGCCATTGCCGGGGAATGATTGATTAAATGTATTGTCATTATGAATCTTGATTTATGATTTTGGATTACAATATTTTATTATTTTTTTGTGTTGTTTTTAGTTGATTTAGTATATTAACATAATTTATTTTTGGTTCTACATGTTATTTTACTTAGTTTTTCATTATAAATTTTTGAAAAAAAAACTAAATTGCAAAACTAATGATTTTTCTTCATTGTCACGAGCGCGCGGTTTGTCACGAGCGCGACATTGTAGGGAGGATGCTTTTGCAGTGGAATATGGAATTCTCTCCTTCCCCACCAAGTTCTCCTAATGGGACTTTTTGAGTTTGTTTTCTCCTTCTTTTTTACATTTATTGTGATTTTGTTTGTTTTGTGATTTGTTTGCTTTACCATTCTCACACAATGAGGACATTGTGTCCTTTAAGTGTGGGGGGGGGTATGTATGTATTGTTTCTATTCATGTTTTTGTTTATTGTTAGTATATTTATTTATTTGTATATTGTGTTGTGAATTTAATTTTGGAGTTTATGTATTTGGTACCTATTTGGATTTAATTGCATGCTTTAACTTGAATTTCTGTCATTCTTAGTCTAGTTAGGCAAATTTTTAGGCTAATCATTTTCATTTTACTTTGACAAATTAATGTACATAATAAAGGTTATGACTTGGTAAAGCACTTTAGTGTAGGTTCTTTTTAGGTTGAGTATCTTTTCAAATGTGTAAATGGATTATTTTTGCCAATTTATTGCTTAAGGTAATTTGACCTATAGCTTAAGTGAGCTTTTGAGCCTTATACATTGATATTTTTCTTATATGAGAGCCTTAATATGCCATTTCCTCTAGAATTTGTTCTTGGTAAATTTTGAGATTACATTTAGTATGAGATGTGCATGAAAAATGATAAGGGCATTTAGATTACACCATTTTGGCTTGCTTTAAAAACTTACCTTTTTGACTTTAGGTAGCCAATTTTGAGCCTTAAACCTATTTTTGTTAAGCAACATATAATTAGCCAATATCTTTTACTAAAAAAAAATACATATTTCTTTGTTTTACCCTTTTTGTGAAGAGAAATAAATTGTTATATCTTTAGGAGATATATATTGTTAATGTAAGCATGATGGTATTTAAAAAATGAGAGTTAAATTTCCTTCTTCTCTAGGATTAATATTAAAACAAGGATAGTTTCTAAAGAAAAGAGAAAAAAAACATACAAAGAAGAGAAAAAAAAAAGAAAAAAAAGAAGAAGAAGAAGAAGAACAAGAGAAACTAGTAGTAGTGTGCCATTGAGAAGGGAATATGAGAAGTAAATTACATCATGCGATGCTTAGGTTCTTAAACAAATCTCTTATGATATGGTAATATTGTTTCTATTCAAAATTTAAGTTACTTAAACCAAAAAAAAAAAAATTATCCTACCTTAACCTAAGCCAAGCTACAACCCTTGTAAGACCCTTTTGATTTCATGTATTATTTTATACTAGTAGTGGAGATGTTTACTAATTACAAGCTTATGGTAGGTAATGGCAAGTTTAAGGGATGAGAGAAACACTAACCCATAAACACATTGAGTGAATAAGTGATTTAAGAATATAGTGTTTGAGTGAGAACTACTTTAGGCAATATTTGGTGTGGAATAATATTTACATGTGTTAAAATATTCAAGTTCTTAAGTTCACACATTCTTGTGCTTTGCTACTTCATAATTTTCCAAATGTGCATGGTTGTTTAAGTTTAATGATGAATGGTTTTGTTTGAGACTTTGCAAACTTGGGCAAAATTTGTGAAGAGATGAGAGTTTCTGCATGTGGTTTTCAAATATTTGCCAAATATAAATGTGAGCTCCAAAATTGTATGATTGTATTGTTTGCTTGTTTTTTAAGTTTTGCTTGGGGACAAGCAAAAGTTTAAGTGTGGGGGTCTGATATGAGCTTAAATAGCTCATATTTAATCAATGTTTTATTACCAAAATAATATTTAGTTGTATTAAATTATGTTAGAATTAGGTGTGTTTAATGTATTTTGTCAAGTTTTGCTTATGTAGGATAAAAAGGAAAAAAATGTGGAGAATGAGTAAAAATAAGTTAAGAAACTCCGTTTCTTGTCGCGAGCGCGACAGGTGTTGCGGACGCGACAGAGAGACGTTGGGTAGTTATTTTTTTTAAAAGGCACTTCAAAGGGACACCACTCTTCACCAAATGATGTGTACTTCTAGAGAGATTCTTGAAGAGTTATGTTGCTATGGAAAGGTGCTTGAAGGGTCACAATGCTTGACAATGAAGTTACAAATGTAAATGGTGGTTATGCAATTCAAATTTCAAAGTCAAATTTTAAGAGGCATGACTTTTCACCAAGGGTTGCATACCTATGGAAAGGCACTTGAAGGGACTTAATGCTTGAAAATCTATAAATACCTTGGAAGTTATAATCAAAAAGAGGAATCAATCATTTTTATTTTTTTATTTAAAAGTGTAAGTAGAGGAAATACTTGTAGGTTTTAATTTTAGTTTTATGGCTTGAATAGAAGGCAAATACAATGAAGAAGACTACACTTGGTGAAAGGAAGAATGGTTAAGAGATCCCTTCTTCTATTTCTAATCTTTACTTCTTTTTTGTTATTATTATGAATTCTTTTTTAGGAATTTGAATATCAATAATCATACTTATTCATTTCTCTTTCATTTATCTTTATATGTAGTATTTGCTATTAAAACTTTATTAGTATCATTATAAGTTAAGGAAGACGACCTTTAATGTGCAATTCCCTCTCTGAAAATCAACATAATGGTCATAAATAAGGGAGTTAGCGAGAGCACCGTCTTATTGAAAATTAATAAAAAATTCATTATCAAAGCATAGTTTGAGAGATCGCATGTGGAAATAGTTGTTATAGGTTGGTTTTTATTCTTTGAATGTGTGTTTATGTAATTTTTGTCTAAATGCGAGAGCTACGATTTAGAACCATAAATGCATGTTTAAGGCATAATCTAGTCTAGATGCGAAAGCTGCGACATATAACATTATTCCAACTTGGCTTGCATGATAAAGATTGAATTATAAATAAGAGAAAAAGATCAAATTCCATAATTATGTATATGTTAAATTCATCATATTCATAAGTCTTCTCGGATTATCATTAAAGTAGAAAAATATTTAATTTAGTATAGTGTAGTTTTAATAATAATTTTAATTTATAAATTAATAAGCATTGTGAACAAGATTAAAATCAAGTAGTAATAGTGTACAATGTTAATCAACATTCCTCGTGGGATCGATATCTGAAATACTATAATCGGTACACCGTATACTTACAGTATTTAAGCTTTTAGAAAAAGCGATATCAAAAAGCATAGTCTAAAAATTTTTACACCCCAATCGAATATACTTCATCAAGTCAAGCATCAACAAATTACATCCACTACTTGTTGGGTGCCATAACCTTATTGTTTATATTTTAAAAAATTAAAAAAAAAACATTTCATCTAAAAACTACAAGAGGAAATAAATTATTTAACATGAACCCACATTAATAATCACATATTTTTTATTTTAATTTAAGGTACAAAAAAACTAACTAAAACTCATGTCAATATATTAACAAGGTATTATTACAGTAGTATCACATTCACAAAAAATAATTCCAGCAACAAATCAATTTATACATCACATGGATCAAATAATAAATTAATAATTAACTAAGCATATCCTATTTGCATCCCATTTTTATGAAAGAATGAGATCGAATTTGTTTTTTTATGGGAAAAATTCTTAACAATTAATCTTATTTGACATGCATTTTTATTATTTTAGCAAAACATTAAGTATAAACCTACTTTCTGGTAGGAAAAGAGTTTAACACCTCTAACTGTATAAAATTTCTTATTTTCTTTTTCACATTTTAAAGTTGTGAATTAATAACAATTTATTTTTAACATATTAAAGTATGATTTATAAAACTTCAATGGATTAAAGCATTATTGTTTTAGGTACCTATTAGACTTAATTAATTTTTATCGTCCAAAAAGTTATTAAAATTTCAAATTTAGGTAATGGAAATAATATATACATTTCTTAATAAATTTAAGTTCAACTTTTATACATTGATTTTATGTTGGGTTAAATTTTAAAGATATAATTATTTTACTATTAATATAATTTTATGCGAGGAATAAGAGTTAGGCAGTAAAAAGGAACCCTAGCCCCTGAATAGTCTAAATCCAACTATTAGAGATATAACTATAAACTCAAAAAATTCGTACCTGCAGCACTTGTCACAAAAGAACTTGTCCTCTGCATTCAAACTCTATGTCGAACTAAAATTTTTCAAATAGGTTGTTATTAAACTATTTTATTTAATATCAAGGCTCAAGTTGAAAACAATGACATCAGCTCATGATAATTTCATAATAACAATAAATGAAAACAATAACATCAGTTCATGATATTTTCATAATAACAATAAACGAAAATAATAACATCAACTCATTATCATTTCATGACACGACAATTTCATCATTTTATAAACAACACAAAAACACACAGATATCAAAAAGTGTCCATCTAAATTATAACTAAATTACACCAATATAACAATTTTCCAAAACTAAAATTTAGGTTTCTTCAATTTGTGAAATTGAAACAAAAAGGTTATAATCACTTTCAAGATAAACAAAAGATAGATTAATTAACAATAACAGGAGCCAAAAAAATAATAACAGAACGTACAAAATCTCTTACCTAGCTAATGCACAAATAAGCCAAACAAAGCAACTAACTCAAAGCTCAAATCCCCTGACATGAACCAAAAAAGAAAGAGAAATTTAGAAATACGAAACGTGTAGAAAGCAGAATAATATAACAGGGTAGAAGAAAAAACAAAGTCCATAAATTTCTAGATTCATACAGCAGGGGTAAAGCATTCATCTTTTTGCATTTCTGCAAACTTTGGCCATTTCTTTACAGTTTACACATAAAGACAATGTTAATATTCTATCTCCTGATTGGCTTTTGTTGCATAACAGAGAAGAAGAGCTCATCCTCAAGTTTATCCATCTTGGGTACCACTCTCCACCACATGTCAAAATTGCATATTCAAGCTTTTAGTAGTCGGTAGTTGTTAAACTAAAACTTATTATAATTACTTTTTTATGGTGTTTAATTGAGGATTTAACACTATTTTTACCCTAAATTCAAATAGACATGAACTCAGTTGTGCATATCTTTTTTTTTGATAAGCTACAGATGTTATTGAAAGAACTGGGAGCTAAAAGCAACCAACCCAGTAACAGAGCATAAGATACAAGACCAGTAGTAGAACAAGAGCAGAGCCTACTAACAACTCAAATCCTATCAACCCACACAAAACCACAGCAATACAAAACCAAAAAAACCAGGTTTATTCCCTATCAAGAACAATAGCAACCAATACCAGGCTACATGAACCAAACCAACAGGAATATCAATAAACGTAAATATATGATCTCTTAAGTAAACAAAACACCCCCAAATCAGTTGTGCAAATCTAAGTATATAGCGTTGTATATGAGTTGAAACCTAATCATAAATAAAAATATTAAAGGCAAGTAGAGCTGTATACTTCACTAAATAATTCAAAGAATCAAGAAACCAG
Source organism: Excoecaria agallocha (assembly GCA_037975025.1). Classification (NCBI taxonomy): domain Eukaryota; kingdom Viridiplantae; phylum Streptophyta; class Magnoliopsida; order Malpighiales; family Euphorbiaceae; genus Excoecaria; species Excoecaria agallocha. The sequence continues at coordinate 54,860,657 of CM075806.1, read as the reverse complement.
AGAAATATAAAACCAAAGAATTTTGAGTGAGAATTGAGAACCAACCTTACTATGAATTAGAATCCAGTAATCGCCCCTGTCCTTATGCTTTACAAAATTTTCAAAATCAAAGATTTTGGGGTTTGAAGCCATCTCTCACTTTTGTAATTGAATCAAATCAAATTCCATCAGCAAAAATATCAAGAAAATAAGAAAAAGATTGTAATTGTTGTATATAGATGGCTCTTATATTGAAAATAGAGATGGAAAGAGAGGAGTGAAAAATAGGGAAGCCGACTTAAGCTATGAGCTAAGCTTCGTTAAAAGGTCAAACTTTGAGCACACACCCACCCTATATATATAAAATATAAAAATTGAGTTTTTCAACAACGGTGGCTTTCTATTATGCACCATAACTTTGTCTCTTTGTTATTGAAAAGAAGAATTTTTTTTTACAATCTACTTCAGATATTTATCACTTTAATACTAATTTAGGTCATGCCTTTGTTTCACAGGTACCACTCTCCACAACAAAGAGTTAAAAAAAATTTAAAAAGAATACTAAAATTTATTTCTTAGTACAGTATAGAACAGGGTTTAAAAGGAGAAGGATAATAAAACTAGATCACATTTTCAAGTTTATGAAGATTTAAATGTGAAGAAATTACATAAAGGAAATGGAAATTAAAACAAAAAGTAAGATCAATGGTAAAGTTATACCTTGTTTTAGCATTGAAGTAAGTTTCTTCAATTGTCCAGTGAAGCTGGAAGAGAATCAAAAGGTTTGAGGATTATTTAATGGTGAAGTAAAGAAAAAGGTAGGAGAAGTCAAAAGAAAAGATAATGAGATTTAGGGCTTCATCAGAGATTAGTAGAAAATCTAGAATCTCATTTTATACTATTGGAAAGAGACTTAGGGCTTCATTTAGGTAAATTAATTTTAGCAAATTATTTTTTAAGGGTTTTTACAAGATAGGTGTAAAAGGCAAAAGAAAAAGTGGGATATATTCCCGCACATAGCTTGGCCATTAAGGACTGGATTTTTCAATTTCAAAGACTGTAAATTTTTACCTTCCATATTTTCGGGCCTGAAAATAATATTCGATGAAGGAGAAAAATTTCGATCCCTATTATTATATGTTCAGAGACCAAAAATTTTTACCTTCGCTAATTTTGGTCACTAATACCCTTTTTTCTTGTAGTGTCTCCTAAGTCTTTTTGGTCACTCACCCAAGGCCAAAACTCACTCACTATAGGAAACAATCACTCTATCCAGTGAAAAAACCACTCTCTTGAGCATTCAATCACTCGACCGAGTGATCAAAGCCACTCTCCTGAGTGTGTGATACGTTTTATCAACAAAAGATTTCCTATTTCACTAAAATTCAATGCATATATGGTTTAGGAAGTTTTAAAGCACCAAAATTTCTTTCTTTGGCAGATAATCCAACTATAAAAGCAAGACAAAGCACCAAAACTTTGAGAGTGGTTAGTTAGACCTAGAGTAGGTTTATTATTGTAAATTTTCTTTAGTTAATTTTGTACAATGAATTTAGCTTAATTTTTATTGTTTTCTTAGTTTGCAATTCCCTTAAAGATTCAACCTTTCTACTGTTGTTCTGACAAATCATAAAAAACAAGTTTGAAGCTTTATAAGTATTATATCTTTTTATTTTAGTTTTTATTTCATTTTAATCATGTTCGGTAAGTAGTTTTCCTTACTTTTGCTGAGGAAAATTTGAACCCTCATACTTTTATTGTAATGACTTATTTTTAGCTTTAATTCAATACAAGTTTGATTATTTCTTAGTTCGTGAGGAACTTTTTATCTTTGATTGTTATTGGATTGATTATTAACTTATTTGATAAATAGTTGATGATTAATTTCAATTATGATTTATGATATACATGTTCTCATATTAGTTCATTAGTATTGATGTATGATTATATTCAGAATTTAAGATAATTGTGTATTGGTAAGAGTATCGTAATACTCATAAAAGTTGAAATAAGAATAGGTTGGATTTAAGTTTACTTGAAAAGGGATTTAATGAACATCTAGGAGTATAAAACTGGATTTTTTTTATGCTAAGTATTGAATTATTCTTAACAAGAAGGTTTAATGCTTAGAATGATATTCTTGACTAAGGTATCTAGCTTTCTTTATCTAGTTTTTCCATAATCACTTCTGTTACTTTTGATTTGAATCATTCAATAGAAGTTGAGGTGGATAGTTCCTTTAGCATAAGTGTTTCAGTTGTTACTGTGTGTTTAATTTATGTTAGTCTAGTTTTAGTTTTTGTTTTGCTTTACTTTAGTTTAGTTCTTGCTTTCAATTCAAAAACTTAGGAAATAATCTCAAAATAATTCAACTCAAATATAGATATTTTACTTAGCAATTCATATTTCTTTGGGTATAATATTCAATGTCTTAATCATATTTTCCTATATTACTAGTCGTTCTAGTATATTTGCTAGACATCGGTCAAAGAGTTTAGCTAAGCTAAATTTCAAAGATCAATTCAAGGGAGTTCTCTTATCTTACTCATGAATTTTTTTAGTTATTTTGTTTTTGTTTTAGATTGTTTAGTTTGGTTTGAAGTTTGCATATTTGGTTTGTAGTTTGCATGCTAGTATAATAGTTAGTTCAAATTTGTCATTTAGCTTACACTTGACTTAGTTTGCCCTAGTTTTACTCTAAAAAATGGAACTAGTTGCACTTGAATTTAGCTAGTTTAGCATTCAACTTGACCTATATTTGTTAGTTTCCACTTTTTGAGCACAAAAGACTAGTTTTAAACAGAATAAAAACTAGTGTATTGAAATAGTTGAGTGAGGAATTTTAGGATACTAGAATCTTCCGCATCACCCTTCAAACTATAAAAACAACTCAAACATCTTAGAAAGTGATCTAAGCAATATTTTTCTTGTTGAGCTACATTAAGACTGTTTTGCCACCGTTTTTATATATTTGACTCTTGTTAGCCATTTTGAGCTTAATAATGCATGCTTAATGTATGCCATATTTATTTTTCTTGTTACACTCATTTATTAATCATATAGCCTAAAAAGCTTTTATCTTTCCTTCTAATAATTGGTCACTTCAGGATTGAAATGGATTAATTTTTGTTGGGTAATTGAAGAGTGTAATAGAAAAGGTTCTTGGGATTATTGAAGTTTATTGTTGAACTCAAGTAATTAGTGAAAATTGAACTTGTAAATACTCAGATCATCATTGGTTGCAAAAAATGAAACTAGCATGGAAAAAAAATAAAAAAAGAAAGAAAAAAAAGAAAAAAATTGAAATAAAAGCTAGCATTATATGGCAAAATTTTAAGTGTGGGGTATTTATAAGGGAAAGAGAGTCTTGACTTCTTAAAAGTGGTTGAATTGTGAAACTAAGAGGAATTTCAGTGATTTTTTTCTATTAAAGTGCTTAATGAATATGGGATTAATTAGTAAACAAGTATTGTAAAGGGGTATGTGCTTAGTAGTTAAAATTTTAAAACTTAGTCTATTCAAGCATAAAGTGGCTATTCTTTTTTATTATCTATTGTCCATTCTTTGATAACCAATACCTTAACCCCATTACAGTCTTTAAAGACCTAAGTGATTCTAATTTTTGTTTTTGAGTTGTTTAGCATAGATGATCTTCGGGTTTGGATGTTAAAGGAGAGGCTTATGGTGTTTCTGGAGTTTCAAGTGCGAAACCGCATGTACACTTAGGTGTACATTAATTCTTAAGCTTGACTATAAATTTACATTAGTGTTTTGATTTTTGAAAAAAATGCTTAAAATATTTTGGTCCTACACATACAAAAGGAAACTAAGTCATATTATCTTGTTTGAATTTATACTAGTTAGAATTTTGTTAAGTTCTCTTGTTAATTGCTAAACATAATTTTGAAGTGCATAATTCATGGTTAAAGTTTGATTATTTTAAGAAGTTGATTTGCTCAAATTTTCTTGGGGGTGAACAATGACTAAGTGTGGCGTATTTGATAATTGTGAATTATATTATATTTTTAGTGTGTTTTTATGTATTTAATTAATTAATTTAGTATTGATTCAGTTGAATTTAGGTTTAATTAGTTAATTTGTGTGTTTTTAGGTTTTATTGTTAGTTTTGGTATTTTCAGGGCTGAATTAAAAAGAAAAATGGTTATAATGAAGAAAGGAGAAGTTATGGAAAAAAGCTGTAATTTTAGGAAGTTGGCAATTAAATCGTGAAAGGCAACAAGGAGTCACTTGGCTGAGTGATTTTATCACTCTCCTGAGTATATAAACACTCTTCTGAGTGTTTTTGGTCATTCACCCAAGGCCAAAACTCACTCACTCCAGGAAACAATCACTCTATCGAGTGAAAAAAACCACTCTCCTGAGCATTCAATCCCTCAGCCGAGTGATCAAAGCCACTGTCCTGAGTGTATGATACATTTTATCTACAAAAGACTTCCTATTTCGCTAAAACTCAATTTATATCTGGTTTAAGAAGTTTTAAAGCATCAAAACTTCTTTTTTTTGGTGGGGTAATCCAGCTATAAAAGCAAGATAAAGCACCAGAACTTTAAGAGTGGTTAGTTAGACCTCGAGTAGGTTTATTATTACAAGTTTTCTTTAGTTTTAACTTATTTTTCTTTAGTTAATTTTGTAAAATAGTTTTAGCTTAATTTTTCTTGTTTTCTTAGTTTGCAATTCTCTTAAAAATTCAATCTTTCTACTGTTGTTCTGATAAATTATCAAAAATAAGTTTAAAGCTTTATAAGTATTGTATCTCTTTATTTTAGTTTTTCTTTCATTTTAATCATATTTGGTAAGTAGTTTTCCTTACTTTTGCTGAGGAAAATTTGAACCCTCATATGTTCATTGTAATGACTTAGTTTGACCTTTAATTCAATGCAAGTTTGATTATTTCTTAGTTTTTAAGTAACTTTTTATCTTTGATTGTTATTGGATTGATTATTAACTTATTTGATAAGTGGTTGATGATTGATTTCAATTATGATCTATGATATGCATGTTCTTGGATTAATTCATTAGTATTAATGCATGATTATATTTAGAATTTGAGATAATTATGTGTTGGTAAGAGTGTATTAATACTCAGAAAAGTTGAACTAAGAATAGGTTGAATTTAAGTTTACTTGAAAAGGGATTTAATGAATATCTAAGAGTATAAAATTGGATTTTTTTGTGCTAAGTATTGAATTATTCCTAACAAGAAGGTTTAATGCTTAGAATAATATTTTTGACTAAGGTATCTATCTTTCTTTATCTAGTTTTTCCATAATCACTTGTGTTACTTTTGATTTGAGTCATCACAATGAAAGTTAAGGTGGGTAGTTCCTTTTAACAAAAGTGTTTTAATTATTGCTATGTATTTAATTTATGTTAGTCTAGTTTTAGTTTTAGTTTTGCTTTACTTTAGTTTAGTTCTTGCTTTCAATTCAAAAACTTGGGAAATAATCTCAGAATAATTCAACTCAAATATAGGCATTTTACTTAGCAATCAATGTTCCCTTAGGTATGATATTCAGGGTCTTAATCTTATTTTCCTATATTACTAACCAATCTAGTACCCTTGCTAGACACTAGTCATTTAAAATTTTTCACCATTTATGCATAATTATTCTTCTTGATTAAAATTTGCATTTTATGATTAATTTAATTGCTATTGCATGACATAAATATATTTTGAATGTTTTAGAATTATATGTAGCATGTTTTAGGATATAAAAGAATGCATGCATAGGTAAAAAAATTAGTTTACTTTGGTTTTGGAGTATTTTTAGTGTTTCCTATCTGTTCTCGAGTGATAGATGAGAAGAAAGCCCCAAGTCTTTCTTTCCATCTCATCTCTTGCCCATGTCTCAGCCATCTATACTCCATTAGGCTGTCTGTGCATGATATTTTGGGTCCTTTTATTGTCTTTTTGTATTATTTTTCATATTTAATTTCATATGCATGCTTTGTTATATTTTTAGACAATATTTTAATTTTATTTACTTGCATTTTACATTCTATTTATTTAATATTCTCTAGTCCAGAATGCATGTTTTGTTTATTTTGCAATACTATTTACTTTTTTATTCGACATAATACTAACCATTTATTGTTCTTTATTGTTTTATGAGTATTTTTTATCTTTATTGCATCAAATTTTGGAATTTGAGAGGTTAAAGCACTTTGGACAATGCCCATGGGTGATCTTAATTCTCTTTTGCTCATTTTATTTATTTATTGCTTTTATTATTATAATTATTTGGATGTATTATTATTTTGGGAATATAATAGGTAGTACAAAAGATGATTTTCGTACGTTGAATCAAAATTCATTTAAAATTATTTTTATTAATAATATTTTTATTAATCAAATTAGAATTTTCTTAATAAAAATAGACTAATGTCCAACTTTTAACCCAAAAAGTCACACATAAAAAAGAGTCTTATTTTTCATCTAAATTGGGATCACTCATCCCACATTTTCTAAAACTTGATAAAGACTCTTCACATTTTTCTGTAAATATGTATGAGGGAACCAATGTTTTCAATCTAATTAATTTTCCATTTTATGTATGATGTTTATTTTATTCTTTTTCATTAGGACAATTTGCTTATGTAATAATTTAAGTAGGATTCTTCATTTTATTTATTTCATCGCTTTCATGTATGCTTGACATTTTTATTTATTTACTTTTATATGCATCATGTGAGAGGGGAGAGTGGATCAATATCTAAGATTCAATTATAAAACAACACCTAATTGAGATGCCAAGTAAAAGTGATATCCCAACCACCAATATATATTTGGGCATTAAAAGGTCAAGATTTATTTCCTAACGTTCTATTGGATGGCAATTCCATAATACCTATCTCTTTGAGCCCACATTAAATGCATCATAGGTTGACCATCAACAACGGATTGGGCTTGAAATGCCCTCTATTGTGAGTAGTCAAGTTATGATTAATAGTGCGCCTTATCCAGTCTTGGACCTTAAAAGCAGGCTTTTGAGAACCCAATCGAAATTGAGTGGGCTCCAGCGCACATTACAACTACCCTTAGTAAATGATAAAAAAATGGGTAGGATACAATTAGCCGATCATTGGGATGGAAATTTGGTTAGTATGTTGGGTGGCGTGACAATTGGTGTGTCATGTTAATGGCGATCCATAATATAGGTTATTGAGAACCTATAAAAAAAAAGTGCGTACAATGCTTGGTATTGCCCACTTGCAATTTGGTGTAAAATGAGCAATGTCCGATATTTACCTCTTTTTACATAAGATTTAAGTGCAGTATCTGTTATTGGCCACTTTAATCCATTAGGCCTAAAGGGCCTCAGTCTCACATATCCATTATGGTGTATTCCTTCGAATTACTTTAGGCAATAAAAAAATCTTAATTAAACAAATGATAATAGTAAATGATCTTACAAAATTAATGGCATAATGGAAATGACTTTATGCTTGCACCTGAATTAAATGTTCACAAGTATGTGTAATTTATATGCATATATGTTGATAACTTAATTATAGTATATGGTATGGCATTAAATGATTCATGGGATGCAAATGAAAATTTATATGCATTGTGTAACCATGTTGAGTTACTCATGAATTCTACAAATTTAAATAGATGAATAAATATTATTAATTTGAGTTGTTTAATATGAAATGGGTGTAATTGGATTATTATACATACTAAATGAAGGGTTAAGTATAGTGTGTGAAATGTTACTTTAATTTATGTTATGTGTGCACTATGAGGTAGAATATGGTGACCTTTGCATGAGATTATGATCATGTATATGTATGTTTCAATTTTATATATATATTTTTTGTTTTATTATCTAAAAAGTAAATTTAGTAGCCAACACTAAGCACCTAGTTTAATGAGTGGTTATTTTTTGTGCATAGGTTAAAGAATCATATTTTGGGAGCTGAAGAGACAAGTTTCTTGGATTTACTACCAGTTAGAGTCATATCAAGGAGAGAAATGGGCACATTGAAATGAGCATTTAAGATATATTTTGACTTTTATTCAATATTATTACTATGTATATAAATAATGTTTACTACTATATTTAGTTTTGTTTATTGAATTGAGAAATTTAATATAATTCATATATATATGATATGAGTATGAATATATGGTTGTGATTAAGAGGTTTTATTGATATAATTAGTGCGATAGGTTGTGAATTTTGATTGATTGATTAAAATAGTGGAAAAGGGGATAAATTTATATATGGAGTTTGTTTTGAAGTTTGGATGGTAGGTTAGGATTGATATAAAAGTCTTTTATATTACCTTTATTAGAGGTTTTTAAGTCATTTAGAGGAAAGCTTGCAAAAAGTTTTAGAAAATTTATAGTAACTATTTAGAATTATTAATTTAAAAGAAAGTTTAGAATCCATATATTTATGGATCTAAGATTTATTAAAGCACTCAATATCTAGTTTATTTTTCTATTCGGATGGAGGGTGCTACAACTTGCTTTTTATAGGCATTTCATCTTTCCTTTCCCTCATCCAATCGGTTGCATTTTGTTTGCAACATTCAAAATTCTTCTATCAACTCTAAGCACATCATCCAACTGGATATCTTGATTGGCTCTATCCATAAGATCTGAAAAATATGTCGATAGTCGAGTGATGATGGACTCAAATAGTGGAATATTCCTTACATTTCTAGTGAGAGCAGCTATAGCTATCTTCATAAAAAGGTTCTTTATCTCAGATACCAAAGTTTGAAATATGTCCACATAATCTCTTAGACTTTCATCAAGTCCTTGTACCAAATTACAAAAGTCATTTGCTATCTTTGGAGTTCAAATTTGGACTATGAACCTTATCATGAACAAATCTCGTATATGTTTGAAGGAAGTTATTGATTCTGGTGAAGATCAAAAAACCAATACAAAGCATTGCTTGCCAGTGTTGTGGGAAATAATTGGCAAAGAATTTGATCATTGAAGAAATGCATTTGGATTTATGTCAGGTATTCTGATAGGTGGAATTTTGGATCGATTTTGCTCTTATATCTGGGCATCTTGATCTCCTTAAATTTGCTCGACAACTTGACTTTACTAATCTATTGATATAATAGGAAATAATTTTGTCATCGAATAGTGGTTTCTTAGGATGCCTTAATTTGAACTTCTTTATATGATGACAACGCTCCGAAACTTAAGTTAGTAAACTTAGAAATAAGTTTTCAAGAATTCAATACCTGGCTTGTAAGGCCCCTAACATGATCCTAATTTAATTTGCATATTTTTGAATGGGATTTTTATTTGATTAAGATTTAATTATATTGGAATTTCATATAAGCATGAGTTAAGGGGGTAAATTATCATGTTGATATGTTAATTGCATAAAAATAAAATTTAATAGTATGGTTTAATATTAATTGAGGGTGTAATTGAAGTAAAAAGTATTATTTTGGGATAAATTTATAATTTCGGAAATTTAAGGGTCAAATATGGATAAAAGCATAAATTGAAAGGTTAATTTAAAAGAAAGATTTAATGGATAGGCTAATGTATGAAAAAGAAGAAAGGTGGGGTCAAATGTATAACATGCAAATTTTAGCTAGGTGAAAGTGTGACATGCAAAAAGATTGAGGGACCAAAAGGGATCTTTACCTTGACACTATATAAGTCAAGGTAAAGGAGAGAGAAAGGCTGGATTTTTTTTGGATAAAAACTCATAAAACTTCTTCCCCTCTCATCACTTTAAGTTCCTTAAGAAATTTTGAAGAAAATCCTTGCATGTATGAGATTTAATCAAGGTTTGGCCATCAAAATTAAGGTAATTGGTTTAGTAAATGTCATCTTCTCCTTCTCCTTCTTTTACATTCAGTTGGGATAGTAGTTGTTGAGTGCTGGAAATTTAAAATTGATAATGATGATGCTTGTGAAGGAGAAGAGGAAAGTGGAAGGAGAAAGGGGAAAGAAGCGGCAAAGGACTAGGTCAAGGAGAGATAATCGGCCAAGGTATGGGAATTTTAGTGTAATTTGAGTTAGAGACCTCAAAATTAATCAATTTAAAATTCTATAGTTAAATGAGACATAAACCTACAGAATTATAGAAGGGATTAGGCCTTGATTCTGCCTCTAACAATTTTCTATGACTTAATGAAAAATCACGTGAATTGTAAAAATAGGCTCTGGAACAGCTTGTGATTAAATGGTGATAACTTTGTGTACAATGATTAGAATTATGTAAAGTTAATTTCTATGTAAAAAAGACTCCTAAGGGCACATTTGATATGAAGGAATTGTGACCAAAAAATTTATACAAGCATGTCAAATATTGACTTGAAATTCATAGGGATTGAATGTACTGTTAGGGAATAAATCTTAGTAATTTGGGTATAACTTTTGGTAGAGATGTTAAAATGCTACAAAGTAAAATTCTGGTTAAACTAGAGGCATGAAAGTATAACTTTTATGAAGAAATGTTGGTCTAAATCCCTCTAAATTTTATGTTATGAATTTTAAATTTTATGTTATGTTTTTTCTAAGTGACAAAACACACTGTTTCGGTTCTATAAACAGCCTATAGTACTTTTTAAATATCTTGAGCTATAGGTTAGATATTAAGGTGAATTTTGATGTGCTGGAAACTAGACAAATAGGGGAATAAGATTGTAGAAGATCATTTAGCCTAAAAATGACATCTTTAAATTCATATATGGCTCACAAGTTGAGTCCAGAATGCTGTCCTGTGCAGATTTTTACTATACTTTGTCTTATGACTTTTAATTAATTGAGTTAAATAGGTGTTTATGTGATTTCAAAATGAATTGGATAGGGCATTTAATATGACTATCAATAAAGGATCATATGTATACATATACCTTCATAAGTGTACATAAGTAAAGATTGGTGATGAAAATATTTAACATATATATGTAATTAGATTTGTACATGATTGTCATATGCAAAATTTATGTATACATATGTAATCTTATGATGAGAAAGTGCATATTTTGACATGTACCTATGTTATGAAATAGCGAATATAATAGTATGACCATGTCATATGTATATGCCTATATAGAAACATGTCTATATATGTATGGCATATAATTTGAATAATGATAAAGGTATACATATTGATAAACATGCTTATAAGAATAAGCTTACTATACGCAAATGTACCTATAGATATGTACATTTATGATTATGTATATGAGTGTATGAGCATGTAATTGCCTATGAGATAGAAAATGTTTAGCATGACTATGAACATGTGAGATGCTTAATGAGAACATGTTCAAGTATATGTTGTGATAATTATATGTCATGCCTATTGATAATTATGACATGGTATGATAATCATGATAGCACAGCGGAAAAATAAAAATTTTTATCATACATACCATACATATCCAAAACTAGAAACGAAAACATGCAATTTTAGGTTGTAGAACTTACAAGTTAAGATGCCTTTTAGATATTGATTTCGGTGATGGCCAGCAACTAAGATGACTTTGTCCGCCTTAGATCTCGATCACCAATGCCAAGGAATAGCCTTTTACGCCACTCCCTCTATTCTCACACACACAATTACACCGTCGGCTTAAAACCGAGATTGCTAGCTCTCTTTTAAGTATTGTGTAATGGCTATAGTTTGAAGCTACAAAATTTGATTTTGTACTTCTTTAGATTGCTATTTCTATCCAATAACACAAGAGAATGAGGAACAATCCTTTCTCCTTGTGAAAAATTGGCTAAAAGAAAACTTGAGAGAGAGAGGAAGAGTTCACGCAAAACCTAGAATGAAATCCCTAGGGTTTCACGTTTTTCCCACTATAATTATATATCTTCTCTTTCCTTTAAGTGATGGATCTCAAATATACTATCTTAAGATAATTAATATTAGCTAAGATAATTAATATTTGCATTTATCACTTAATTAAAATAAGTAATATTTATTGATAAAAACTCTTTCAATTTATCCAAGATAAAATCAAAAGTCATTTAATCAAATTATATCACTTAATTTAGGATAAAAGATAAGACATTTAAATCTAATAAATCACTTAAATAAAAACTATACATGTGCCGAAATTCCTTGTGATTTCTCTTAGGAATTTCGGCCACATCAAATTATATTTAGATGATTTAATTACATAAATATGTCTTTAGGCTTTAATACTCAATTAATTAAATTAATACATGACATTTAATTAATTGAAATTAAACCTTGTGGGCTGAATTTCTCTCTCTCATGGACCAAAGCCCAATAGCAATTTTATAACCCATTACATACATTAATTTGACTTTAATTAAAAGCCCAAATTAATGCCCAATACTTAATTTAATTAAATTAAGCCCAATGCTTTGTGTGCGATCCTATAGGTCCATTTAATGTTGGCAATGAATTAATAAATTAATTCAAAGGCTATATATATTCTCTAGCAAGATATTATAGCATTCCAAATTAAATGAAAATGCATATGGCATTTAGTGACCTAATGCAATTTTGCATAGTCCCTTACCCATAAATATCAGAATTAATATAAGGCATGGAACTAGTCATCCTTATATATATTAATTCCTTTCTTGATATTCCAGTGACACTGAACTCTCAGATAAATAATGATTACTCATTATTTCATCTCGGTATGGCCATACACTTCTCAGTTCACTGATCAAGTGGCCGATGATATTTTCTCTCTTATTGAGAGGGGTAATCCCTTCATTTCTCTCATGCTCTCTAACATGAATCAATGCATACCCAATCATACCCGTACTTGTCACTTTGTTACAAGCACGTTAGGTGTATGTCAAAGTACACAGTAATTCATAAAGAGTTTCATAGAAATTTCAGGTCTAAGAACTTCGATACAAAACTTGCATATGAGAAACACTTATGACTTGTACCATGTAGTGTTCTCACGAGCGGATCGAATCCAGATACTATGTTCTTTAACATGTATCTATGATCTCTGATTGACACTTTTGTCCTAATGATCCGTAAGACAGAACTCATAATATCAGAGAGAGCATACTAGTCTTAATTCATTTGTTATTCCCATAACAATGACTGACTAGGGATATTTAGAATGAAGTCCCATTTGTTTTAAGGTCTTACAATCCATGTGCCTCACACATGATAACTTAAATCGAAACGACATTCTTGGATAGTTTTATCAATTGACATGCACAGGAATACAAAAGATAAAACAAATGCCTCATTTTATTAACTAAGTGTTCTATTACAATGTATTGGGGCTAGGGCTTACACTAACAATCTCCCACTAGCACTAGTCCCAATTGGGCATAGCCCTAAGACCGAACGCTCTCAAATAAGCTTCGTGCAGATTTGGATGTAACTGTTTCGTCAAAGGATCTGCTACATTATCTTCACTTGCTATCTTGCTAACCTTGACGTCCCCACGATCAATGATTTCTCTGATCAGGTGGTACCTCCTGAGTATGTGTTTGGATTTCTGGTGTGACCGGGGCTCCTTTGCCTGTGCGATGGCCCCGTTGTTGTCACAGAAAATTTCTAATGGATCTAGGATGCTTGGGACCACTCCTAATCCGTTAATGAAATTTTTAATCCAAACAGCCTCTTTTGCAGCCTCACTTGCTGCAATATACTCAGATTCTGTAGTTGAGTCGGCAACGGTCTCTTGCTTTGAGCTTCTCCAGCTGACAGCACCACCGTTTAAAACAAAAACAAATCCAGATTGCGATCTAGAATCCTGAGTGCTGGTCTGAAAAGCAGCATCGGCATAACCTTGTATGACGAGCTCTTCTTAACCACCATACACCAAGAAGTGATCCTTAGTCCTTCGTAGGTACTTAAGGATCCCTTTTACAACAGACCAGTGCTTCTCACCAGGGTCTTGCTGAAACCTACTAGTTATACTCAGTGCATGAGCAACATCCAACCTAGTACATAACATAGCGTACATGATAGATCCAATAGCAGATGCATATGGGATTCTACTCATGTTGTCCCTTTCCTCTTTGGTTTTAGGGCACCGTTCTTTAGTCAAAGGAACTCCCAAAGCCAAAGGTATGTACCCTTTCTTTGAGTCTCCCATACTAAAATGCTTTAGTACTTTGTCTATGTACTTTTCTTGACTTAGTCCCAAAAGTCGATTCGATCTATCTCTATAGATTCGAATACCAAGTATTGTCTCGGCTTCACCTAAGTCTTTCATTGAGAAACATTTTCCCAACCATTGCTTAACCTTTTGCAATGTTGTAATGTCATTCCTAATGAGAAGGATGTCGTCCACATATAGGACCAGAAACACTACTATGCTCCCACTAACCTTCTTGTACACACAAGGCTCATCTTCATTCTTGATGAAGTCAAATTCTTTGACTGCCTCATCAAAACAAAGATTCCAACTTCGGGATGCTTGCTTTAATCCATAAATGGATTTTTGAAGCTTGCAAACCTTCTTAGGATGTTTAGGATTGACAAAACCTTCAGGCTGTGTCATATACACATCCTCAAGTAAATTTTCGTTGAGGAAAGTAGTTTTGACATCCATTTGCCATATCTCATAATCATGATATGCAGCTATGGCAAGCAAGATCCTAATGGACTTGAGCATGACTACAGGCGAAAAAGTCTCGTCATAGTCTATACCATGAGTTTGTCGAAAACCTTTTGCTACTAGTCTACCTTTGTAGGTCTTATCAGCTTTTAGTTTGAATAACCACTTGCATTCAATTACCTTAGCACCTTCCGGTGGATCAACCAAGGTCCAAACCTGGTTATCGTACATTGATTGCATCTCGGATTTCATGGCTTCAAGCCAATTTTCCGAGTCTGGGCTTTCAATAGCTTCTCGGTAGGTAGTAGGATCCTCACGATCTACTAACTCAATAGTGTCATTGTCAGTGATTAGAAATCCATATCTCTCAATCTCCTGACGTACCCTACCAGACCTTCTAGGTACTTGTGTAATGGGTTCTTGTTCCACAACTGGTTGTGAACTTGATCCCATTTCCAACTCATCCTCTATAGGAGCTTGTGGCACTTGAATTTCTCCAAGTTTTACTTTACTCCCACTGTCTTTCTTGAGAAGGAACTCCTTTTCCAAGAAAACAGCCTTGCGAGCAACAAATACTTTGTTCTCGGCTTGTGAGTAAAAGTAGTATCCCTTTGTTTCTTTGAGATAACCCACAAACAAGCAGACAGTCGATTTGGACTCTAGTTTGTCAGATGTTAATTTCTTAACATGTGCTTCACAGCCCCAAATCTTGAGAAAAAACATATTGGGTTCTTTCCCAGTCCATACCTCGTATGGTGTCTTCTCAACTGCTTTAGTTGGAGTACGGTTCAATAGAAACGCAGCAGTTTCTAATGCATAACCCCAAAAAGAGATAGGAAGATTAGCTTGACTCATCATAGATCGAACCATGTCCAACAGAGTTCGATTTCTCCTTTCGGACACACCATTCCATTGAGGTGTTCCAGGAGGAGTGAGCTGTGAAATAATACCACACTCCTTTAGATGATTGTCAAACTCTTGGCTTAAGTATTTGCCACCTCGATCTGATCGAATGGCTTTTATACTTTTGCCAAGTTGGTTTTCTACTTCGTACTTAAACTCTTTGAATTTCTCAAAAGTTTCAGACTTGTACTTCATTAGATAGACATAGCCATATCTACTGAAGTCATTTGTGAATGTCACGAAGTAGCTAAAACCACCTCTAGCATGTGTACTTAAAGGTCCACATACATCGGTATGTATTAGTTCCAATAAGCCATTAGTCCTTTCACCTTTTTTATTAAAAGGACTCTTTGTCATTTTTCCATGCAAACATGGCTCGCATGTGTCATAAGACTCTAAGTCGAATGACCCAAGCACTCCAGTTTTGTGGAGTCTTGAAATGCATTTTTCGTTTGCATGTCCTAAACGACAATGCCAAAAGTAAGTAGGGTTCAATTCGTTTGATTTAACCCTCTTTGTATTAATGTTGTATATCGACTCTTTGTTTTGTAAATCAAGGATATAAAGGCCATTTTGCAACATGGCATTGCCATAAGAAATGCCTTGGCGACGAATATGAGCATTGCCATTTTTAATAACAAAATCAAATTCATCATTATCCAAACATGAAACTGAAATAATGTTTCTGCTCATAGCAGGCACATAATAACAATTATTCAAAACAATACAAAGTCCGGAAGGTAAAGTGAGGTGATAGTCGCCTATCTCCATGGCAGCAACTCGTGCTCCATTCCCCACACGGAGGTCCACTTCATTCTTCCCAAGTAACCGCCTATTTCTTAGCCCCTGCACATTTGAACAAATGTGAGAACCACAACCGGTATCCAATACCCAAGTGGTAGAAATAGAAAGGTTAATTTCAACAACAAAAATACCAGAACTGGACGCCTTGGCTCCATTCTTCTTTTGTTCTTCCTTGAAGAGAGCGCAATTCTTCCTCCAATGCCCTATCTTGTTGCAATGGAAGCAAGTGCTCTCACTCTCTTTGAGTTTTGGCGCCTTGGGCTTGGATTGGGCCTGAGGTGCACTCCTAACTGTCTTGGGTTTTCCCTTTACCTTTCCCTTTCCCTTAGCGGGTCCCTTCTTAATTCCCTTTTGAACCATTAGCACGGGATTGGTCTTTCGAATGTTCTCTTCAGCATTCTTAAGCATCCCATGAAGCTCAGTGACTGACTTGTTCATTGCATGCATGTTATAATTCATCACAAATGGATCATAAGCAGCAGGCAATGATCCTAAGATCAAGTCAGTGGCCAATTCCTTTGGCATTTGTACCTCAAGCTTCTCAAGAGTATCAAGATACCCTTTCATCTTGAGTACATGGGTACTAACAGGAGTACCCTCAGCCATCTTGCAAGAAATTAGAGCCTTTGTTGTCACGAACCTCTCGTGACGAGCTTGCTCTTGGAACATCTCCTTGAGGTGCACCATGATCGCATAAGCCTCTTGGTCCATAAATTGCTTTTGCAAGTCAGGCACCATAGTGGCCAGCATCAGACAGGTCACATCATTAGAGTCGCTCTTCTTGGTCTCAAAAGTTTCCTTTTGAACCGCAGAGGCGTTCCTTCCTGGTTCTTCAGGCAAGGGTGCATCCAAAACATACGACTTTTTCTCTTGCTTAAGAACTATTCTTAAGTTTCGAGACCAGTCTATGAAATTGGTGCCATTTAATTTGTCCTTTTCAAGGATCGATCGCAATGAGAAATTGTTATTTGAAGATGCCATTTTCAATCTACAATAAAATTTAGCAAGATTAAATGAGGTCTTATTTATGATCCCACAAACCGAATTAATATCCCTGTAAATAATTCGCGTTAGTGATTTAATGTGGGCCAAGATCCACTTTTCACAACAACTTATTAGTCAAGCTGAGCTTGTACACCTAACAAGTTAAGTTACTTAGGTAGGAAAACTCCAATCATGTCTCGTACATGACTCTTGGATCAAATGGGCTAACATCTTCGGATGTTATAGCACAACCCATTTATTAGTTGCCTAGGTCCGAGCATCCCATTCCATGTTAAGTCCAACCTACATTCACAACCCATGCCTCACAAAGATAATCGGGCGCATCTAGGACTCCTAGTCTACGTGACCGATGATCGATGCCTTGACATGTTTCGAATTAGGAAGGCAACTTTGTGACTTACTATTTTTAGGGATTCATTTTATTACGGCTTACATGGCATACGCTTTGTCATCCATACATAGCATGCATATATATATAATTGCATAAAGTAAAGCGTGACAAACATGGGCCCAAAAACCTACAACTAAGATTCTATACTATTACATAAGAATCTTCGAGTTGGGCTTCTCCACTCCGGTGGGCTTCGTCTTGATTTACAAAGTCTTCAAATAAATTCTATTCGAAGAAATAAATGAAAATTTTACAATAAAATATAATGGCACGCAGGCCATATTTAATTACAAAAACCCAGGGCCTATGAATGCACCATGCATATCCATTCATCACACCAAACAAGCAAATAAATATATATAGCATTCATGGATCAAACAAAGTCCAATTTTAATTAATTTAGCCAAGCCCATTAATGGAAATTGTGTACTTGAACCTTTAAGAGATGACCCCGTGATGGGCCTGGGCCGAAGCCCAATGGACTAAATCCTCTTATTGAATAAGTTCTCTTAAAAGCCCAAAACACAAACTAGTTAGAT
This sequence comes from Excoecaria agallocha, assembly GCA_037975025.1. NCBI lineage: Eukaryota > Viridiplantae > Streptophyta > Magnoliopsida > Malpighiales > Euphorbiaceae > Excoecaria > Excoecaria agallocha. The sequence continues at coordinate 54,842,504 of CM075806.1, read as the reverse complement.
TTGTGCCATAAATCAACTCTAGTATAATTTCCAATTTTGCCATTTTTAATTTTATGTCATACAGCCCATAAACATTAAAAATACATATAATATGTGCTAACATGAATTAAAAATAAAATCATGAAGAACACATATAATAACACACGGCATTCATGCAAAAACAAACAAACAACAAAACTAGTTGTTTAATGCTTATGTAATGCCATGAAATGCACAAACATTTAAATCAATTTTATGAGTCATTTAATATTCTAAATAAGTCCATAAATATTGATTTAATATTCTGTACAAATCTGATCTAAATGTGTTTTTACCATTTTAATCAAAACAAAACAAACAATCTTGATTAAACATGTAACAAACACAAACTAGTCATAGTTTTAAGTGATTTTAAAATTAATCAATTAAATTGTCATGGACCAGAATTAAAACCAAATTTAAAAAATGTCCAGACCTGATAATTAATCTTTAAATATCACTTACAAACATGCCAAAAACGTTTTTACATTTAATTTTGAAAACTAGTTGTTAAACTAGCAATTTACATGCCAACTAGCACCTAGTTTCATAATTAACATGTACCATCAGGTATAAATAATTAAATCCAACCATTACCAGCCCTAATAGCATCTTAGGACAGTATATTAACATTTCATATTAATTATAATACCTATCTAATCAATTAAAATCGTTTTTACATCAAAACAATGCAAAAAACTCAAAACAGAAAATTTCAGATTTGCATGTTTTCAAAATAACGATTTTTAATTAATTTTTTCATGCATCTAAAGCACTAAAATAAGCATGTCTAGGCTCTGATACCACTGATAATTATGACATGGTATGATAATCATGATAGCACAGCGGAAAAACACAAATTTTTATCATACATACCATACATATCCAAAACTAGGAACGAAAACATGCAATTTTAGGTTGTAGAACTTACAAGTTAAGATGCCTTTTAGATATTGATTTCGGTGATGGCCAGCAACTAAGATGACTTTGTCTGCCTTAGATCTCGATCACCAATGCCAAGGAATAGCCTTTTACGCCACTCCCTCTATTCTCACACACACAATTACACCGTCGGCTTAAAACCGAGATTGCTAGCTCTCTTTTAAGTATTGTGTAATGGCTATAGTTTGAAGCTACAAAATTTGATTTTGTACTTCTTTAGATTGCTATTTCTATCCAATAACACAAGAGAATGAGGAACAATCCTTTCTCCTTGTGAAAAATTGGCTAAAAGAAAACTTGAGAGAGAGAGGAAGAGTTCACGCAAAACCTAGAATGAAATCCCTAGGGTTTCACGTTTTTCCCACTATAATTATATATCTTCTCTTTCCTTTAAGTGATGGATCTCAAATATACTATCTTAAGATAATTAATATTAGCTAAGATAATTAATATTTGCATTTATCACTTAATTAAAATAAGTAATATTTATTGATAAAAACTCTTTCAATTTATCCAAGATAAAATCAAAAGTCATTTAATCAAATTATATCACTTAATTTAGGATAAAAGATAAGACATTTAAATCTAATAAATCACTTAAATAAAAACTATACATGTGCCAAAATTCCTTGTGATTTCTCTTAGGAATTTCGGCCACATCAAATTATATTTAGATGATTTAATTACATAAATATGTCTTTAGGCTTTAATACTCAATTAATTAAATTAATACATGACATTTAATTAATTGAAATTAAACCTTGTGGGCTGAATTTCTCTCTTTCATGGACCAAAGCCCAATAGCAATTTTATAACCCATTACATACATTAATTTGACTTTAATTAAAAGCCTAAATTAATGCCCAATACTTAATTTAATTAAATTAAGCCCAATGCTTTGTGTGCGATCCTATAGGTCCATTTAATGTTGGCAATGAATTAATAAATTAATTCAAAGGCTATATATATTCTCTAGCAAGATATTATAGCATTCCAAATTAAATGAAAATGCATATGGCATTTAGTGACCTAATGCAATTTTGCATAGTCCCTTACCCATAAATATCAGAATTAATATAAGGCATGGAACTAGTCATCCTTATATATATTAATTCCTTTCTTGATATTCCAGTGACACTGAACTCTCAGATAAATAATGATTACTCATTATTTCATCTCGGTATGGCCATACACTTCTCAGTTCACTGATCAAGTGGCCGATGATATTTTCTCTCTTATTGAGAGGGGTAATCCCTTCATTTCTCTCATGCTCTCTAACATGAATCAATGCATACCCAATCATACCCGTACTTGTCACTTTGTTACAAGCACGTTAGGTGTATGTCAAAGTACACAGTAATTCATAAAGAGTTTCATAGAAATTTCAGGTCTAAGAACTTCGATACAAAACTTGCATATGAGAAACACTTATGACTTGTACCATGTAGTGTTCTCACGAGCGGATCGAATCCAGATACTATGTTCTTTAACATGTATCTATGATCTCTGATTGACACTTTTGTCCTAATGATCCGTAAGACAGAACTCATAATATCAGAGAGAGCATACTAGTCTTAATTCATTTGTTATTCCCATAACAATGACTGACTAGGGATATTTAGAATGAAGTCCCATTTGTTTCAAGGTCTTACAATCCATGTGCCTCACACATGATAACTTAAACCGAAACGACATTCTTGGATAGTTTTATCAATTGACATGCACAGGAATACAAAAGATAAAACAAATGCCTCATTTTATTAACTAAGTGTTCTATTACAATGTATTGGGGCTAGGGCTTACACTAACACCTATATGCTGTTATGCAAATTTTATAGTCACAAGGATAGTATGAGCTAGATGTATAACTTGTTATATGAAATGTGCATATATCTGTCTATGCACTAGAGAACTTATAGTTTTACAAGACTATGTACAGTGCAAATGGTATACTATGAATACAATCTCGATGTGTGAATTGAACATGAACATAGTACTGCCTGCAATAGAGTTTAGATGTGGATAGATAGACGCCTATAGGAAAAATTGCAGCTGCTATAGTTTGGCCCAATTGGGTCTAAAGTATGTTTGATTCCGTTTGGATCATGAACAGCCCCATTTGGGTCTGCTTGATCGGTCTAAAGTATAATTTGGCCCCGTTTGGGTCTATAGATCTGATATCTTCGGATATCCCCTATTTTGATACTGAAGTGTATCGATAGTTCCTGTTATCCACTGATAGAACTAAGGTAGGCTAAACTTTATTTATAGTAATGATCATAATTAATCAGTTAAAGTTTATCTTACTAAAAATCGTTACTGTGGATCATATTGTTGGTCTGTCCATAGAAATTGTGCTTCATTTAAATATGTTCACATGGAAAATTGCCATCTATATGAATTATGAAAATGAAAATATTTGTTACTCTCTTGGGTGTAATGTTTATATACATGATGATATGCTTTAAGCTTTAAAGTATTTGTTATTATTGACATGTATATATATATATATATATATATATATATATATATATATATATATATATATTGTATGTGTATTTTGATGACCGTTGTGAGTGGTCATCCATCTTTAGATATTTCTCACTAAGCTTTATAGCTTAGCACAGGTTATTTATCCGTGTAGGTTCAGTTATCAAGATTTTTGCCGAGGGACGATCTTTGCATTAGGAAGGACCAACTACCGACTGTTAAATCTTGATGTATGATGTTTTTATATTACTATTATCATAAGTTTTGTATTATGGCAAATTATCTTATAAAAATGTATCTAACATATGTTAAGTGTTGTAACTCACTAGTAGTAAAAGCTAAGAAAAAATATGTTTGCATATGATACATAAAGTAGATTTATATAATACAGTATGCATGATATTAAGTATGAAATAAAAAATAGAAATAGACTTGTAGCACGCACATAGATATATGAAACAGTATGACATGATTAATGGTAATATGATGGTTAAGCGAATATTTTATATAAGCATGATTAATATGATTTAATTTATGAGAATAATAAGGTAACTATATAGGAGGTGCTACATGACTCGTATATATTTGAGCTTTATATAGTGTATATTTGAAAATTGTCTGTATATAAACTTGAATATTAAGATTAGGTATTATAAAATAGATTGACCAATAGCGTCTGTCAGTAAACTTGATAAGGTATGGTTCTGTCAATCTGATCAAATCATAAAGTCGATGACTATCAATTGGGTCTAACTTTTGTTTTGGATTGAATCTTGATTTTTGAAATGGATTAACAACACTACCGAACACAAATAAAAGTGGATATTATCACTTTTTTTTTCATATTTCTTGTAAAATTAACCCAATTATTCATAGATTAGCTCGGTGGAGCTTAGTTGATGGCCTTTTTTTTTTTTTTAACTTTGCAGCTCAAATTAATTTTATTCGCTGTAATTTTTCTAATTTATTTTAAATATAATATAATCGTCTTACTTAGATTAAGAAAAAAAACAAATTTGATTCCCACAAGCGTGATGGCACGTGACTGTTAGGCCTCCATCTACCGGGCGTGCGTGCTAAACTTTGGAAGGTTGTTAGCAGTAGGGGACCCCCCATTGCTGTCCTTGCTTCGGAATGCGCGTCAACCGTCTTATTATTAGCACTACTTTTGTTGCTTTCTCTTTTATTAATTATTATTTGTTTTTCTCCTTTATTTTTATTTAATAAGTGTTCTCTACATATATAATTATATAAATATCTATTATTTTTTTAATTTAGGACTCTCTAATTATTGAATACTTTTTCTAACTTATGCGGGTGCCTCTCTATGAAGCAATGCCCACCAACGCCACAATTTATAATTAGAAAAGAAAAAAAAAAGAAAATTACAATATTATTTCTATTTTAGGAAATTAATATAATATTTAGATGCTTATGCTAAATTAATCAGAGTACTAACTACTAAGCTTGTATTTAGCTCAAGTTATGAACAACTCTAAAAGACAGAAACAGAGAATCTTTCCTTTTAAGGAAATGCACAGCTGTTTAAGCAGCCATTTTCATTCCTACCGCCACTGACCTAAAGACCCTTTCAAGATATGAAGTACTTGACTTTCTAAGTGGGAGACAATAACTTCATTTTTCAACCATGGAAGTTAAATTTTTTAGACACCCCGACTAAATATTTTGAGCAACTTTTAATTTTTTTTCTTGTTAAAAATAGAAAATTTTTAAATATTAATAATTCCAATAAATTTTTATATCTTTAGCTATGTAAATAATTCATAAGTTTCAAAAATATTCTCTTTTATACAATAAAATTTGCATGAAATGAAAATTGTGGAAATTGAAAATTCATTCGCATTGTATTCCCTAATTCCTACTGTGCTACACTGCTACTACAGAGTTGTAAACTTATGTGTCAATACACTAAGTATTGTGTAATTCTCAATCAGCATAAATATATTGAACAGTGTACAATATTCGATACATGAGTGTATGATATATAAAATCGTTACCTAGCTTGCTGCTGTATTATTAGCATATGAATGAATAAATAATTTTAAAATATAAAAGTTTTATGTTATGCTATTATTTTATTAAAAGAATTTTATTAATACAAAAATAATATTTTTTCGTTATATTGCAGAAATGAATTAAGGAACCCACCACTGAAATAAAATATAATAGAAATTGGAAAAAGAAAGAAAAATAAGAAATAACAACCTTGAGAGACCCCTTTTAGATTTTAATATGATTCTTTTAGGTTGATGTTTCTGCTAAGCGACATTGTTGAAAAGTCCTCCCCACCAAACACCGAGCTATTTGTATTGGATTTTCTCACAGTAACGACAATCTAATTATTCGTTAAGCTCATTTTGCTGTTTTAAATTATGTTCAGGTCTCTTCTCTTCATAACCATTTTCTATTATGTACTCAAGGAATATTTAATTACCCCACTCCATTTTCTATATTATCATATTGATTTATAATTCTTGAATATAAATTAAATCTATAATAACCAAATTTAACTATTTATTAAAATCATAAAAAAAGCATAAAATCTCCGCCCTAAAATAGATGAACCAACCCTTAAAAAGGACATTAGAGAGAAAGGATTCCTTGTATTACTATACATTCAAGTTTATTGCTACAAAAGACATGAAATTCTTCTAATTCCTCATAAATGGTTGAACCCAAGAGATGTGTTTTCCAAGCTTCTGGGAAGTTTTATAGTGTTTGAATAGAGAGAAACCTAGTTTAGAGAAATCAATATCTTGATGATCTTGTTCTTTTTTTTGAAATGAATATCCCTTAAGTGCATATCATTAAGAATGTTCTTTGGGTTTCTGTTATTTTTCTAGTAAAAAGGTTAGCGAGCACCAAACTACAATCTATGTTTCTAAAGATGTTCCCTTAAGACGTATGCATAGTAAGTGTTTGGGCTTTAAAGTAACTAGGGACTTGGAAAATGATAATGTTCTAAAATATAAAAGCTAAAGGACTAAGGATTCCAAAAGAGTCCAAGATAAAGGACAATACCTAAAAAGGACATACCTTTTTATCTCTAAATAATATAAATTCTCTCTCTAAAGAGATTTTTTACCATTTGTTAACTTAAGTATCGGAGTATCGATGTCTAGCTCAGCCAAGCTAGCATCTTTTTTGCAGGTCTATTCACGCCATTTCGGTCGGGATCGGTTCCCTTCCTAGCCATCAATCTTCTTATCTACTTTAACGTGAAGATACCCGTCTCTATAAAATTTTGTGATTTATTAGGAAAATATCTTAGTATTCCTTTACTCCATGCTTGGGCTACTAAAAAGACCTATGGCTACATGCTTGGGACTTATACTCCAATAAAGAGAGCTCATGAGTGAAAATCTTGGATTCCAAATACAAATATACAATATTTAAATTTCGTGAGCTCTAATTTTTCAACTCACTTCATACTCCCTCTTATGGTACAATATCTATGCAAATTGGAACCATATAATAAGCTTCAATGCTTTTTGTTGTCGGTTGATAAAAAATGAGCTAGATTTTGGTTGGATAGTTAGATTCTAAGGCAGAGTTTAATCTCACTAGTGTGGAAGCTCCTTTTAGTTTTAAAGAGAAACCAATTTCCCATTTTATTGCATATGCAAGCAATTAGAATATTATGTTGTATCTTTAGATTTCCTTCCTCATATTATTTTGCTGGAATTAGGTTCTATTTTTAGACTTCCTTTTTATAAAAGTACATATATCTTGACTCGACGAGCCTTTAAATCGAATTCTATATCAATATTGCAATTCGATTTAGTTTCACTTTTTGTAATTTTCATAGTCTCTTTTAATAATATAATGCCTTTGAATAAAAAAAAAAAGAAGTCTACAAATTAAAAGCAAAAAAAAAATAGTTCATTTTAAATATTAAAATACATTTTATATCAAGAACTCTAATATAAAAATTGTAATGAAAAGAGATGAATATACACTTCACCCATAGTCTTACATGCTAAATTATTTTCTTTGACATATTTTGTAAAAAAGTTATGAAAAGAAGCTTGCCAATACATGTGGGATTCAACGTTTGGTTTGACGGTAATTAAAAAATGTAAAATGCAAAATTTTGACATTAAGCAAATGTATTAAATGTTAGTTGACCAAAACCAACACCAAGCCATCACAAAAAAAAAAAAAATTACAGCTGGCTATAATTATTTATTTATTTGTAGTTGTCAAAACTCAAAAACTTGTTCATTTTGTGTGGACCCTTGAAAGCTATTGAACCTTAATTAGGGGTTTAATTAAGGCCCTTAATGGATAAGATTCGACAAATATTCTATTTTTATTATGGTTAATTCTCATTCTCTAGTCTGTTTTCCCACTTTCCGCGGTCATATACAATAATTAAATTCATAAGTCATTTCTTTGTTCGCATAGTAATTTTCTTTTTATCAAATAATAATAGATATGATAATGACTGATTGCTTAATTACCCGTTAATGCAAGTAATTACGTACATATATAATTATAGGAATGAATATGAACTGATTAATCAATTCATGAGTAAAAAAATTAACCAGTCCATTAATATTATTTTTTTTTAAATTACTAACCATTAATCAGTTATTGTAAAAAAAAAATCATTAACCAGTTTATTATATTCGATTAACCAGTCTATTGATTTTGATTTGGTTAACCAATATTTTTTAATTAACTATTAAAATTCATAACATAAAATTATTTAAAAAAAATTAGACAAATTTCAATTCACTTTCAAATGTACAAAAGTAATTTAATATAAAAATAACAAAATAAATATAATTTACTAATCAAAATTCATATTTTATAAATTAATAGCGAATATTATAAAATAAATTTGATATTTATTCGAAATTAGAGGTGATAAATGGGCGGATTGGATGGATTTGGATTGAATCATTAATGGATCAGGTCATAAATAAATTAAAAAATATGAGTCATAAATGTATCAATATACAAATAGGTTGAATTGATTTGAATCGATCTATAAATTTAATATAAATTAATATGAAATTTTATGTCCAATTTTGCAAGGCAGCATTCTCACTTTCAAAAATAACCAAACAACAACTCAATATTAGGTAGTTTCTCTTTTCAAGAAATGACCAAAGACAAAGAAATCATAACTAACAACCAAATTGACCAAAATCCAGAAATCAAACAACGAAAAGAACCCAAAACAAGAAACAAAAGAACAATCTTGAAATCATTGAAATTGAAATGAAAAGAATACCTGGGGAAGAGAACCACCAAAGAGTGAAGAGGCAAAACATGACAACAAAAGGAATAGCATGGACCAACTTCTGGGAGGCTGATTTCTTGAAACAAATGGTGGAAGAGCGAAAGTAGAGAGGAAGAATTTGGGGAGAGTCATCCATTGAAACGCGACTTGGTGAAGAATATTTAGGTTGTTGAAGAATGTTGAGGTTGTTGGTGGGCTGTGTTAACTTGATCATCTTGAGATTTTCCCCTGGTGCTCGAGATGAGCTTGCTGGTCTCTGCTGCATTTACACAAACAAGATATGGGCACTATGATTCATTTGTTACTAGGTATAACGTCTCTCTCCGGTTCCATCTCAGTCAATAATCATCCAGTGAGGGTTGCTTTGGTTGATAAATTCATTGTGGCAGAAGGATTACATTTATTTAATTGTTTAAGAAAAATTGAAAGCTCATAGAAATCAAAACTAATGGTTTTCTTAAATCAAAAATAATATTAGAATCCAGCCATGAATTCAGCCCCAAATCTCTTTGTAAATTTGTCGAGACTGTGGTCGATAACGAACTCTCTCAACGATTGATTCCAATTCTCTCTGCGGCTGCTGCCAAAGAAATTAGAATTAGCAGTTTGTCGGTGGTGGGTTTTTTGTTTTCTTTTGGAATTCTGTGTTTGTTTGCTGGGAAAGTGCAGGAAAATTTGTAGAAATGGATAAGTTGTCACTTTATACTGTGCTTGGATTCTCATTGTACTGCAAATTAAGAAAATCCTAAAAAAATTGAAGCCAATGATTTTGGATAAATTTATTGGGTAATGATCCAATGAATTGAAAAATATAATAAATTAATTTTGGTTGATCTAATAGGTATTGGATTGGATTGAATTAAAAAATAAAATGGGTCAGTTTTAGGTTGATCAAGTGGATATTTATTTAGATTGGGTTGAATTTGGATCAATTTTTTTGAGATGAATTTGGATCAATTTTATCAGATCTATTCGAAATTAATATGTTTAATTTGAAATTAAATAAAATTTTGGATAATATTAAATATTATAACATAAATTTTAAAATATAATAAATTATAATTAAATGCTATTAAATAAAATATGACCATCAATATATGATAAAAAATAATATATATAAAAGTTTATTGGATACTATATATAAATATTATTATATAATTAAAGAGAATGACATAATATAAATTTAGTTTAAAATATTATATAAATTTTATAAAAAAATATAAAAAATTAAGGTATATATATATATATCGGTTAACCGTGAACTAAGTTTAACAAGTACTTAAAAATTTAAACCGTAATCATTAACAAAAAAAGTTTAAAAATTAAAAATCATAACCGAATTTATTAGATCAATTAACCGTATAAATTGATTCGATTTTATGATTAATCATATTTTTTGTTTTTTTTTTCTCACCCCTGTATAATTGGGATTCAAATTTGTTTTTTCCTTTCTTTTGTTACACTAAGATAAAGAAAAGGAAAACCAAAGAAGCCGCAAACAGTCTTCCTATAGCCCCATATATATATATATATATATATATATATATATATCAAGCTACAAACCTTAATTTTAAAACCAATATCTACATAATTTAAAAATTTAACTCTATATTTTATATCACAATAAATTTATGCATTTTAAAATTTATAAACTATATGAAAAAAAACAGGTAAGGTAACACTAAAATTAATATTCTAAGATGAATATAATGAACTAAAAAGCATAATCCAACTAGAAACAAAATCAAACCAAACCATTAGCAATTTACTTTTTTCAATTTGATTTATTCAAATTTTCAGTCCTGTCAATTAAATTCTTCGAATAAAACTTTAAACCAATCGGTTCAATTTTCGTATATAGAGAAATCAAAAAAATAGAAACTGTCATTTTGTGTTATATATATATATATTCAATAGCTTAGAGCAATTCAACCGAATTGAAATAATTTAGCTGGTTCGGTTTGGGAACATATCCCAACATTTGTACAACCTTACATTCATGGTTGTAATTTCAGTCAGGAATAACCCATATAGGTTTCCAAAATTGGCCGAGCAAAGAAAATAAATTCCGCGAAAAACATATTGTACAATTGGATGTAAGAAATGGATTTAATAAAATAATATTTGAAAACCCAATAGATAAGGTAGTGGTGAATCGGGTGCAGCTATTGTAGGTAATAGTGTTAATGCATTACAAAAATATTGTTAGATGTGAAAGTTATAATTTCATAAATGGTGACCCCCATCCATTCATCTATCACCGAATTGCTCCTCAACTTAAGGTGTGCATGCTGCGGTGGAGGAGCTTCTTCCCAAAGTACCTTCTTACAAAGATTCCAAGTTCCAACAAAGATTGCACTACCATTTCTCAAATTTTATTATTTTCCACCTTATTTTCTTTTATACATTCTTTTATACATTCCATCGGAATCTCTCGTATTTTCAATGAAATGCCGATTAAATTATGATTGATACTCAATTTTTTAACTTTATAATAATTAATTTATTTTTCATATTCGGATGGATTATATAATAAAAATTGCAACGTATATAGCTTATCTGATTCAACATTATCAACTCACTTTGCTTCATTATTATAAAACCACTTATTGAAAATCAAATTAAATCACTCAAATATTTTGGCTCCCACAAATATAATCCTGATTTTCATATTCTTTTACAAAAATCATAATTTTTTTATTTGTCTCAAAATATAGTTTTTTTTTTATATAAAATTGTAGTAATCAATACTTTTCATGCAAAATAGCTATGGTGTCAACTTTTTCGCATCCAAGTTCCCATGTAAGCGTGGACTACATGATGATGGTATGTAGATGTAGCAATTAATCTTTCTATTAATTTTATTTTTGTATTTTTTTTATTATTATAAGGTTTCTGATGGTGACTTGAACTTAAGAGCTCATTGCTTTAGTCTTTGATACAAGAAGAGTATCAATAAATAAAAATTTATTGATCTTTTTTGAATGATAAAAATAAATTAATATCATATACGTATAATCCATTTTAAAATGTTTATGAAATGATAAAGCACATGTTTAAGTATGGAGTTTAACACATTAAATAGGGAATAGGAACATTCTATAGAAGACAACCTCTTTGCTTTAAGTTGGGCATAACAGTATTTCCTCCGTTTTACCTCACTTATAATTTTTTTAGGGTTTTTTTTTTTAACTTAACTCAATAATTTTGAAATTTCAAAAATTATTAATTTTATATTTTTCTATTTTGTCCTTACGTGTACACTAAAAAATTATATTTTATAGAGTGATATTATATAATTGTAGAGAACTGATAAAAAGATATTTTAGTATATTACAATAAAAAATTTATAAAATTGATGCTAATTAAGGAATTTATTAGACAGTATAAAAAGTTAAAAATTATGGAATTGAATGAGAATGATGAGTAATTTTTATTTTTTATTTTTTATCATTAAACCTAAGTTGGGGCTATCGGAAATTAGTAGATTAATGGAAATGAGGTGCCGATTAAGGAGAGCAGCGTTACAGACAAACACATATATTTTTGTTACATGCTTTTAGCTAAACGTCAACATTGTCAAAGTTGGTACTTTGTACCTTTTTCTTTCAAAACTAAAAATACAGTATTACCCATTAAAACCTTCCTTCAACCACTAACCAATCACAGAGTTTCGCTTTACAATTCACACTTTTGATTGGGTCACAGTGTTTCACTCTCTCTCTCTTTCTCCACATATAATTAGGGAACTTTTCTTCAGCAGCAGAGCGCCCACAAACACCATATCCGTTCACCAATCACAACTCAACACGTTTGACATCTTTTTTCAGTTTCTTTTCTCTGCTCATTCCTGTTCTATAGATCTTCTTCTCTTCCAACCACTAATAAGAAGCTGGCATTTTTGTATTCGTTTAACATTTCTCTTTTGGCCTTTGGTTATGAGGAACAAAATCTAAGCCAAACAATAAAATTTTCTTGTTTTCTTTTTTGAATCCTCTGTTTCCTCTGTTTTTATCAATTGGGTGTTTCTCCTTTTCATGGCTTTCAGCTTCTTCTTTTTTTACCTGAAGCAAGTTCTTTGAATCTCTCCTTTTGAGAGCTTCAGAGCTGTACAATTTATGTCTCGATGGGTTTATTTTTGTATCTACTTTAGTTTGAAAATTGTTGGGATTTTTCGATTATAATCTAGGGTTTTATCAATTAAAATAGGAAATTAAAGATCTATGCTTTTTGTTATTTCTTCTTGAATTTTCCTTGGGTTTTGGAAAGTTGTAATTTTTTTTTTAGATTCCTCAATTTGTGCTCGTACCAAAAAAAAAAGATACCCAGATTCTCTTCAAATGCTTATTCTTGATTTGATGACTCTTTGGTCATAAAAATTCTCCACTTCTTCTCTTCACTTCTGCATTTCCTATCTGGTTTTTCAAAGAGAGAGAAATAAGACACCAAAATAATCTAACCATTTCTGGAAGTCTGTACAAATCCCATCTATGCTATGATAGCTACTTGCTTGTGTTGTACAGTTTAAGCATGAATCAGGGAATTGAAATCCCCTCTCCAGCTTCTTATCTTCAGAATTCAAGTTGGTTATTCCAAGAAAGCAGGGGAACAAAATGGACTCCTGAAGAGAACAAGCGTTTTGAGAATGCTTTGGCTTTATATGATAAAGATGATCCTGATCGATGGCATAAAGTTGCTGCCTTGATCCCAAGCAAGACAGTAGGTGATATAATCAATCAGTATAGAGAATTGGAGGAAGACGTTAGTGATATAGAGGCAGGCTTGATCCCAGTTCCTGGTTACAATAGCTATACTAGTTCTGATTCTTTTACATTGGAATGGGTTAATAACACCAATAATTATCAGGGTTATGATGCTTTCAAGCACTACTATACTCCCGGGGGCAAGCGAGCCACCGCCACCTGCCCCTCTGATCAGGAAAGGAAGAAAGGAGTTCCGTGGACTGAAGAGGAACACAGGTTTGTTACATTGCTCTCATTCCGCAGTTAATGTGCATATGAATATGATGACAGTTGGTTGGGTAGGCAAGTTTAATTGCTTTAGAATTGATTTCTACTTGTATGGTTTTAGATTACATATTGTGAAGTAGTAGGACTTTTAAGTTAGAGATTTGATGTCTCTTTCATGGATATACATGTGTAGCTTTCATGTAATTTTATTCACTTGTTTTTGTGCAGGCAATTTCTGATGGGTCTTCAAAAGTATGGAAAAGGGGACTGGAGAAATATATCTAGAAACTTTGTGACCACTAGGACACCAACTCAGGTGGCTAGTCATGCACAGAAATACTTTATCAGGCAGAGCACAGGAGGCAAGGATAAGAGGAGATCCAGCATCCATGATATCACTACTGTCAATCTCCCTGATTCCAAATCATCTTCACCAGACGATAAGAAACCTTTGTCCCCGGATCATTCCACCACAACTATGCAAACACAGTCACAACCGAAAATGGCTGCCATCACCAAAGGTTTATTAGACTGTAAACCGCAAAATGACGGAGCTGCTGCTGTTTTAAATCCAGCAAATGCCAATTTCTTGATGGCACCTCTATGTGGTATGTCGTCATATGGTCCCAAATTACTGGAGCAGAATATGCTTAGAGGAACTCTTCCGGGATATCAATTTGGACCTTATAATATGGTTCTTCAGATGCAACAAATGCAACGTCACTAGGTTCTCCATGGATGTAGAGTTGTGAAAGGTATTGAGTCTGCCATCTGCTATTCAATGTTTGTCGGATACTTTTGTCTATGCCATATCATTGAAACATGGATCTATGTGAATATGTTAAACAGGACTTGTACTCGTCCATAGTTACTAGACTGTTTACAGATTGATCGGTTAGTTTACGTTGTGATTCCCATTGAACCTAAAGGAGGCATATTTATGAGAAACTCGTCTTTTGATTGATTACCAATGTCTCCTTGTTGAATTTTTATATTTAAGTGTCTTATGAATGTTGCCATTTACAATACGCTCTTCAATGATTGAGTCACCAACATGAAGTACATGGTGCATGAAATGAAATGCGACTCAGTTGATTTCGGCAATACACTATGTCCTCAGATGCTTACACCAGATTCAGCCTAGTCACATACTTCAATCTCACATTTTATTTATCTTATTCCATGTCAAACTAGAGTACAACATTTGATAACATTGGTTGAGTGAATTTGACTAACGAATATTGACTGAAGCTTGAGACCAAGCCCACTAATTGAGGCATCTCATGCTTCATGTGCATCATAATGTTCCTTCTTTTCACTTTGTTCTCTATTTTCAATATTACAAAGAATGGTGGAGGAAGATCCCTTGAGATGTTTCAGCAACCGTAGTTTTGTTGGCACTTCCATTTCTTGATTACCCTTTTGATAGTTAATTACAAGAATCATGGTTTAATGATTCTTAAAGTAAAAATTTGACTTCAAGAGTGCTCTCCTTGTGATCCTGTTTGTTAAAACGGAATCTAAACTGTTTCCAAGGTGGTACTGGTTTTTTAAAGCTTTAGTTAAATCAAGGACCACATTGAGTTAATATAATTTTACCAAATGTACCAAAAGCTCTTCAAGATGCCTGTTTGTTTTGTCACCTTTCAATTTTGTGGGAGCTGTTCAATTCATATCAAGAATCTTCCTCCCAATTATGCATGCTCCGATCGGTTCAGTTAGTGCCAATTTCGATTTATAATTTTTGCCAAATTTAAGTTTTGGTTTTTAATCGTTCTCACTCCTGTTGTTGAAAATTATGTTTCATTGTCTAATTTTGCAGCGCAACCATTTCTATTAGTGAAAATTGTTTTGCTCGAGAAATTAGGGCATTTTTTGAAATAACTTTTATATGTTTTTTTAATTTAATTAATTTTTAGCAATCGATAAATTCGATTCTATCTGAGTCAACTTAATATAAATTAAAAGTAAAATTCTCCCATAAATGCTTTTTCTTAATTGTAAAGCTCAAAACTCAAAAATCAAAGTAAGTGTCCGACCATTTCATGTGTTTTTTGGTTTTTTTTTTTCTTCCCGTTGTCTACTTCCTTTTGTTGTTGCCGCTGGTAATTGTTGGCACTAACATATATGTTGTTAATGCAACATTGATGAAAAGCATAGTGCCCCATTACATTGCTTGCACATATTGTTCATGGTCCCCCCACTAGACAAACAATTCAAAGCAACATGCGCAATATTTAAAATAAAAAAAAAGCTCCATGAAACTTTTTCTTTGATAAATGGCAAAAATGCCCTAATTTTCTTTTACAAAAGGAGCAACTTTTCTGCAAGTTGCATAAGGCAGCACTTTGGATACTTTATTCTGGTTATTTTTTTGTCAATGGCCACCCCTTGTTTTGATATTAAACCATGCAATCACCCTCATTTCCTTAACAATATTATACATACCCTTCTTCATGTCCTCGGGTATATATAACTTATGTCATTAGAAAGAAAGAAAGTTGCCCCATTGCATACAAATTTGCTATATACATATACCCAAAAGTAATTGGATAAATACATTATTTCATCCAAACTATCATAATTTAATAGATTTTTCTATAAACTAATCGAATGTCAAATTTCTCTTCTAAATTTGTTAAAGATATTATATTATCTCATATTATTGTTCATGCGCTACATGATCATGCATATTTTATAATATATCACGTGTTTCTGTAGATAAGATGATATTTTTAGTAGTATAAAAATATTACTTATACTTTTAATTAGTCTAGGAGGACAATCTAAGCCTTAATAATACATAAAATAATATACTAAACAATGATATTTTGAAGGAAAAGTCATATATTATCCGAAAGTAATTTGATTTTAAGTTCAATTATATTTGCATAAGAATATATGAATTTAATATAAAATAGTTAAATTTAAATCAAGGGATGGGGTGGAATGCAATGAATTCATTCTCCTTTAATAAGAGATTTTAAATTAGAGATTTGAGTATAAATTACTTTTAAATATTTAAAATAAATATTTTTCCTTTATGTGTTTGATTGGTGTAAATTTAAATTAGTCAGAAAGGATTATAAAAAAAATTGGAATTCAATTAAGGTTGATTTCAAAATTGAAGAGTCAAGGACTTTTAGTGTAATGTATGGATAATTATGTATTAAGAATGTTCATTGATTAGCTTTTATGGTGCTTGCTTCCCTTTTCCTTTCTTTTTTTTTATTTTTATTTTTTTTCCTTTTTCAATTTACTATATATAAAAATGTGCCCTCTAAGGAGCCTTTTGATGATACAACAGAAAAGGAAAGTGGTCGTCAAAGAAGACAGAAAGTTTATATTATATACATCACAAATAATTTAATCAAACAAATGAAACAAAATTTTCATATGCAATGCATATATTACAGAGAAAATAGATTATGTAAATATAAAAGGATGGGTTGCTGCATCAGCAATAATTATTGTTTGTTAAAAAAATAAAAACCAAAAAGTGGGTGTTGGGAAATGGCAATGCATATTAAAACCAAGTGATATGTTTGGTTAGAGTTGGCAATATGAGCATTAGATTCCTTGTCATGCCTTCCCTTTGGGGATACAAGTTAAAATTCAACTTCTGCTGTGATTTTTATTTTATTTTGGATTTTTCTACTAATTAATCTTTCTTTTTATTTTTCTCTGAAAATGTTACACAGACAGAGTTTCACTTTTACATGCACAAAAGAACATTCCTGCACCAGAAAAACATGGCCACAATTAAATGAAAAGCTACTTTTCACCAAATCAAAGCAAAACAAAAAGGAATGTTAGCTCACAATAACAACAAATGGATTTGGTAAATCACTATGTCTTAATTGCATTGGCTAATATATCAGTTAGAAAATTTTGCAGTTTTATTTTTTTTAATAATTTCAGGTAGGTATCTATCAATCCTAATATTCAATTCATTATAGCTACTTGACATAAGTAGACACTTATACGAATAATTATTATTATTATTATTATTTCTACATTTTATCATTTCCAGCGAACATAACTTTTAGAAAAAAAAAAAAGGAGAAGCATCGAAAGCTACTATCTTCAACCCTTTCCTTATCAATTATTTAAAAAGCAAGTGCGAAAAGACATATTAACCACGAGAAGAAGGAATTTTGTTAATTTATTGGCTTGTCAATAGGGATGATTGCGAAACGGGACGGGAGCGAAGAGTACCTCCTCACCTACTGTCCCGCGCAAGGGTAGGGCGGAGGCGGGGCGAAGACCGATAGTATTTTGGGGAAAAAATTTCTTCTGTTTTAGTGGAGATTTCCATCCTCGCGAAGATCCCTGTCCTCGCATAAAAAATATTTTTATTTTTTAAAAAAATTTAATTATAATTAAAATATAATATTTAATAATTAATTATAATTAAAATATAATATTTAATAATTAAAAATATAAATTCAATTACAAATTAAACTAATATAAATATTAACAATTGATAAAGCTAAAATTAAATATAATTTAAAATTAAATTTATAAATATAATTAAATTTAGTAATTAAATTTCGGGGGGAGTGCCAAATTCTAAGTCGGGAAATACTTTTTTTCCGTCTCTTTCCCCACAGGAAAATTTTTCGGAACGACTTCCTACCAGAGACGAAAATTCTTTGTCCCGTGATCATCCTTACTTGTCGATGGCGAAATGCTTCCACTAGTATTTGCATGTACAATCAACTGATATGACATTATAATTCTGGCATAAATTTGAAATCCTTCGAATATTACACGGTTTTTATTCGTAGTGTTTATATCACATGCATAATACTATACTTAAATATTTTCTAATTTAAACTTGTTCTTTGTGGTTATTACTTGTGTTGCACAAAATTTGCTTGACGTGTCATTAGAGACTAATAAATGCGTTTTGCGAAAACAATTGTATCTCTTAATAATGTTATTTTTATTCAGTTTCTGTTGATGTTGTTTCTTCCTCTTCATCTCAACTAGAGGTGGCAAAAAAAAAAAAAATTTATAGTTAATTGTAAAATTAATCTAAAATTGAATCAATTTTTTCGGTTAACTGATCTAATGAACTTAATTACAATTTTTAATTTTTATTTTTGATTAAGGTTTTGATTTTTAGGTACCGATTAACCGTGTGTGTATATATATATATATATATATATCTTGAAAATATTTTTTTTCTTTTTTTTTATTTCTTTCTAAAATTTACATAAAATAATACTTTAAAATATATGTAAATTATATTTTTATTTTTATTTTTATATCTTAATTTTTTATATTTTTCTATAAAATTTATATAATATTATTTTCTTTAATTATATAGTAATATTTAAATGTAATAACCAATTAACTTTTATATATGTGGTTTTTTTATCATATATTGATATTCATATTTTGCTTAATAGCATTTAATTATATATATATATATATATATATTTTATATTTTAAAACTTATATTTTAATATTTAATATTATCCAAAATTTTATATGATTTAAAATTAAGTATGTTAATTTTCAATAAATATCAAATATATTTTATAATATTAACTATTACTTTGTTGAATATGAATTTTAGCTAGTAAATTATGTTTGTTTTGTAATTTTTTTGAATTACTTTGCACATTTGAAATTGAATTGAATTTTATCTAATTTTTTTTATAATTTTATATTATAAATTTTAATGTTAGCCAAACCTAAAAAATTGAAATCGATGTATTGGTTAATCGAATGTAATGAACTAATTGATGATTAATAATTTTAAAAAATCGATATTAATGGATTAATTATTTTTTTATGCATGGTCGGTCTCACGTCTAATCTCAACTTCATAATCTTTTATGAAATCTCTATTTTGTAGTTTGCAAATTTCTTCAAACTCAAAACCACGGTTTGGCCACAAATAACCGTTAATGGACCTCACTGAATTTAGGAAGAAAACCACATGGTTGCCAAGTTTTAGGTTTATCTTTTTCATTATTTACTTGGAATTTTATTTATTCTTTTTTACTTCTCACTGATGGCAAATTTTGCAGGGGTTGAATGCTAGTTAGAATTTACAATAGATAAAATGCATTTCTAGATCATTATTTTTTATAGCTCTAACTTATGATGTTTGCTTAGTGAGGTAAAAAAAGGGATTAAGGTAAAATTTTGCCCCTAAACTATTGAAAAGGTGGTAATTTTGCCCCTATACTTTTTTTAGGCCATTTTGCCCCTGAACTCAATTTTTAGTGTGTTTTTACCCCTTAACTAAGATTAAAGGTGTGTTTTTGCCCCTCCAAGTAACGGAATCACCATATGGATAACGGCACAAACCACAGCCAATGATATTACGAAATGTCAATAATCTTTATCCTAATCATCGGTCTAGTCAGGCAAAAAAAAAAGAAACTAAGTGTACAAATTACGTGGACAATTTAAAAATGGGAAAAAAATCAATTAATGTCCATCATATTAATTGATTTCACCAACTTCTCCTTTGTAATAGCATTGAAAGAAAGAGAGAAAATCAACAGAGAACATAAAGTTTTTTCCCTCATCCAAAGTAAGAAACTAAAGCATAATTGATTTTAGGGTTCCCGATTTGCAATTACATGAAGCCATTGATTAAGACATTTTTCAAAAAATTCATCTATAAAACTGTATGTAAACACTTTCTTCAAATGGATTAAAGAGCTTCATGTATTGTATATAATCCACATTCTTTGTTTTCTAAAATATAATTATATAAACATATTCTTCAAGTATGTTGTAAACACTGTGACTCGAGGTAGCCTAAATTAGGGTTACCCAATGATGAAAAAACAGCGTATTGCTGACAGTAGTTTCAAATCTCGAAGTTTCGATCATGGATTTGTCATTTTCTTTTAAAGATTTTCATGATTTTCTAAATACTTTTAAATATTTTCAACTGTTTTAACAAGATAGGCAAAAAAACCTATTTCTGGAATGACAGTGGTGACAAACGACCGTCTGTCATCTAAGGGGCAGTCATCTGTGGGTCCTCACCTCCAAAATAGTGTAAATCAGGGATATTTTGGGAAATCTAAGGTCTAGTTATGAGGGATGGCCTTTCCTCTCTCACAGACGTCTGTCCCTGGGTCCAAACCCAAAATTTCCCACGTTTTCCTGGAATTTCACGAAGGGAAAAGTTTTTGATAAAGATTAGGTCTGAATTTTGGGGATTTTATCTCTTAATTTGGCACTTTTTTTGAGTTGTAATTGAATTAAAACTCTCCTTTAGATAAAAATAAAATTTATGGTTTTGAAAAGAGGAGAAATCATTATTCTATGAGAGAAAACCATTAGAGAAGGAAGAAAGCTAATTTCTTTCTCTCTTTAAAAGGTTTATGCCTTAGCAATCTTCTTAACACACATACAAAAATGAATTCCATACTTTTTTATGAAATAAAAAACATGATTTAGCGCAGAGATCTAGACTTCAGAAATCACAGAGTCAGAATATCTCCTGAGAGTAATATTCTAGACTCATCCATATTTTCTCTCTCTACAATTCATTCACTTAATTTCATAATTATTTGGCTGTTAATTTAATTCGTTTTGACCGTTAAAACTGAATAATATGCTTGCCCTGTCAAAGTATAATTCATTTCTGGTTTGTATAATGTATTAGAGGCATGATGGACTTTAGGGATTCCTCCATTGTTGTTATGAAGTTTTTCTTCTTGGCATATATATGTGTATTGTATTTCCTCAATTTTAATGCAATATGATGTATGTTTTAGTGTTTTAGCATGATTTAATGTTTAGTTATTGCATATTTAGGACTAAGGTATTTATTTGATCACTTTCCTGCATTTTTTTCTTCGTTATGCAAAATTATGTTCTATTCCAGAGATAACGGATGGGAAGAAGGTGTGAGGGACGGTTGTCCCTCATCTTAAGGATGGGACGTCCTCTGGCCTTCCTCTTGGCCGTCCCTCACTCCATGGATGGTCGTCCCTCACTTCATTTGGCCGTCTCTAGGGTATTTTTATGGCATTTTTTATGCATTTTAGGGTTTCTGTGTCTTTTATTTTAATATTTGTTTTTATACAGTATTTATGCAATTTTTGGTATGTCTTTGTTATTGTATACATGTTACTGTACCTGTAATCAGTCTGCTTGTGTGCACAAATAATATAAATATTTTATCATCGATGCCAATTATAATTTGCTTGTTTGATATTTTTTTCGAGTAATTCATATATTTATAGCTGTGAAGGACATATAATATTTGCATGGGAAGTCGTGCTCTCATTCTGGTCATCATTTTTATCAAGGTTACTTCAATTTTTATTTGATTATTATGTTGTTTGCTATTTATTTATTTTCTTCATTAGTATTTTATTTAATTTTGGATGTGTTATTTTTTTTGGAGTTTGTAATAGCTAGTAAAGAAAGGATTTTTTAAGCACATTAAACTAAAAGGTATTTAAAATGTTTTCTAGCAAATGAATTAGGATTTTTCCATAAAACACTGACCAATGTCCAATTTTTTAACCAAAGTTCACATAATATAATAAAACCCTTTTTTTTGTAAAACATGCATGAGAGAACCAATGTTCCCAACCCAAATGAATGCCTCAATTTATGTATATAAGTTATTTTTTTCGCTGGACAATTTACTTATGTAATAATTTTTAAGTATAATTTTATTTTAAGTATTTACTTATTGCTTTTTTGTTGAATGGGATGTTTACTTTATTTCTCTCACTTGCATCATGTGAGAAGGAAGAGTGAATTAATGTTTAAAACTCAATTATAAAATAACACCTAACCAAAATGCCTAATAAGAGGGATGTTCCAAACACCAATCTCTGTTTGGGCATAAAAAATAAGGTCGAGATTCAATTTCCAATTTTCTATTAGGTGGCGACTCCATGACACCTGTCTCTTTGAGCCCACTAGTAGACACCTTCGTAGGTCAACCATCGGCAATAATTTGGACTCAATCCTTTTTATTGCGAAACAACCAGTTTATGATCAAAAGTGAGCCTCTTTTGGTCTTGTGCCCTAAATGTGAGTCTCTGAGGATGAACTCGAAATGAAGGGCGGGCTCCGACATGCATCACAATGGCGACTCCATTGGAGAATAAAGAGATCTTACCCCGAAAAGCATTTTGGTTAACTTTTTTTGTAATTGGGTTTCATTAGTTAATCCCATCTCCTTTCTAAACTGCATTACTTGCATACATCTTAGAGCTTTAGAATTAAGTTAGGCATCCCTCTTTTAACCCCGGTGCTATCTTGAAAGATGCCCTACATTTACTCAATATAGAGAGGTGTCAAGGAGACCCACCAGCCCAAGTCTAATACCTAATGGTATATAAAATGGTGACCTATCAGTCGTCATGCTTGTGATGAGCTAGACCTATTAGCAGAGACCATGCTTGGGTAGCCTTAAAGTTTTATCACCCTTGACTAAAGCCCATGTAATGATAATAGCAACTTTCCCTAGGTTGTATAACCATAACAAACTTTTGCTTGCTATGTGGACCTTTATATATTGACCAAACGCAAATAAATTAGGAGGGTACCAGTCAAAGGATACCATGCCCCTGTGGGTACAACCTGATTTGTATGAGTTAGTCAAAATATATAATAGTCAAAACCCATATGCCTATGCTTTCAATTAAAAAAGTTATGCTACCGATTTTCCATCGTGCACCATGCGCATCCATTGGGTACCCTGTTGACCCATGGGCTAAGTCCACCTAGGAAAGAGACTGCATAACCTCTTATGTGGGAGTAATAAGGTTGAAAGGCTTTGTATATGCTTGTATGTATTTGTGATTGACGTCCAACGAAACTATGCATTGCATTCATGCATCATGTGTATATCTTGTACACGCATCATTTAATTACCATACATCATCCCCAACATTTGATTCTTGCAGCCATCATAGACTCATCTAGGTGGTCCAGAGGGTTGAACGGGCGTCTGGTTTGAAGCTTCATATCTAGTCTACTGAGGTTAGATTTATATTCATATTTGGGTTTAGAATTCAGTTCTGAATTGAGTTTTAGTTAGTTATCAAAAAGTAGCCAGGAAATAAGTTTAAAAATGGCAAATGATGAAATGAATGAGGTCGAAAGGGGAAATGTAACTGGGAGAGTTGCTGATGATACCTCAGCAAAGTTTTTATTTTTAAAGGAAAGGGTGAATATACTCCTACTGGGCCTTTAACAGTGAGGGATGACTTGGACCAGAGGTTGGATAAATGCTCACAGGAATTTAGGGAGAGGATGTTAGCTATAATTGGTGGAATGGTGTCTTCTACAACACCTAATGCTAGAGCTTAGCCTGTAGCACCTGCTCACCAGATAGTGGAGTCGATTCATCTTAGGAACGCTGCCGTAATCGATGCTACTATACTTTAAGATCCATCTAGGAAGGAAAGGAGACATGATCCTAAGGATGATTTCATAGAGGAAGAAGATGGAGATTATATCCCTCCAGTGATGAATATAAGAATAAGGGGTCCTAGTGTGGAGGATCCATCTTTTAAGAAAATGGAGGAGAAAATATAAGCTATGTCTAGGCTATTATCTCCTGGTAGGGAGGATGAACCTCGAAGATAGGGATCTGGATGGAGATAAACCACTGCCCCAACAATTCAAAATGTCGGACCTACCTAGATTTGATGGTGCCTCAAACCTTTCAGCCTATATTAAGCAGTACACGTTGATCATAAAGGGGACCACTCTGTCCAATAAACAAAAGGTAGAATACTTTTGCTTGAGCTTGACTTTGACTACAATAGACTGGTATCACAGTTTGGATAGGCAAACTAAAGAGGATTAGGATCTATTGATAGAGGAATTTCTTAAGCAATACGATTGCAACACAAGAATAGAAGTCACCTTGAAGGACCTTGAGTTACTCCAATAGAAGCATGATGAGTCTTTCCATAAATATCTCACTAGTTGAAGAAATAGGGTGATAGAGATGAAGAGGAAGCCTAATATAGCTGATCAGATCAGGTTGTTCATTCAAAATGTGAGTCTATACTTAAAAGAAGGTTTGAAAATAAAAGGTCTGAAAGACTAAGAATCCTTGATGGATACAACTATAAAAGCTGAAGTGGAGTATTTAGCCAAAAAGATGAGTGGTGAAAATACGAGCAGGAATTTTGGTGGTAACAAGGCTGTCGAAAATAGTAGTGGTTAGAATAGAGTTGGAAAGACTGTAGAGGTATCTGCTATAGAAGCTAGCCAACAGAGACGTTATTTTGACTTGGAAAAATCGTTGTCTTGGGTTTTGAATAGGTTTGTTAAAAAAGGGAAGCTTAAGCCATTACCATCAAGGCCTACAAAGAGCCAGGGGTTACCTTACCATAGAGAGGATCAATATTGTGCATACCACCAGCACACAGGGCATTTAATTGATTATTACCGTACTCTGAGGAAAAAAATTCAAGACTTGATAGATAGCAAGCAAATTTCAAACCCTGAAAAAATGGATAAGAAGAAGAAGGGAGGATATAATGTCGTGCTCCTACCTATGTATATGATCAGGTCTAGTTTGCCTGAGTTGTATGTGATGAAAGATTTGTACGAGAATGAATACTTGGCCGTTACTCGCTCCACCCTGAAAGTAACAAAGCCAGTTGAGATAAATCGAACAGTTTCTATGATTGACTATTGGGATATCCCTATGGAGAGTGAAGATGAGGGAGTTTTGGTACCTATTGACATATAGAGTTCAGCTAGTGAGGATGAAAAAGAATCAGAGGAAGAAGAAAGAGTAAAATCAGTCATAAAAAGTTGGAGAGTAGCCCCAAAGATCGAGAGGTAGCTTGTTTCTACTGCAATGCTAATAGAGAAGGAAGTTGAGGATGATAAGATAATCAAGCAGTTGAAGAAGATGCGGGCTCAGATATATATTTGGGATTTATTGAGGCAATCTCATTCGCATAAATAGAAATTGGTGGAGGCCCTGAGTGAAGCTACTGCTTCTACCACCATATCACCCTCTGAGTTACTGGATCTGGTTAGGGGAGGATTGGGGAAAATGTAGTGTACTATAATGCTGACTTACTCGTAGAAGGAAGAAATCATAATTGTCCCCTTTATATTAAGGCTCAGGTTAATAGGAAGCACACGGCTTGTATGATGATAGATGATAGCTCATCTATTAATGTTTGTCCATTGGTGGCAATTTCAACTTTCAGGTTGTATGAGCATATGCTATGCAAGTCTGATATGACCATTTTTATATATGACAACTCCAAAAGGCAAGTTGCTGGGACCTTTAAGGCTGTGGTAAAAATGAGGCCCATTGAGACTGAAGCTAAGTTTATGGTTTTGCCTATCCCAACAAATTTCTCTGTACTCCTTGGGAGACCTCTATATTGCACCAGATGATTAAGATTTCCTATAATGGTCAAGTAGTCACTGTCAAAGTAACAAAGGAAAACTAGGTATCTGTACTCGAAATAGCCAAACAACCATTTAGTGGGTTTCACATGGTAGTTATTGAAGAAGAAAAAAATAAGGGTGACTTTCCTGTTTGTCCTTAAGTGATTAATATGCTTAGAAGGATGAATTTCCTACTTGGAGCTAGTTTAGGCAAGAATTCTTAGGGACCTCAGATTGTTGTGGTTGCTAAGGGTCAGAAGGACAAGAAGGGGTTAGGTTTCATAGGTACCAGTAAGAAAGGGAAGGAAAAAAAGGTAGAAGGAATCCCTCACATTTATCAAAGTTTTGTACCCACCTCAAGTCCATGCCTTTATTATAGGGAGAATGAACCTCACATAATAAGTGGTGAGGTAGTACCAAAATTTGAGTTGTTTAATGATATCTTTGATTGGAAACAAGGAATCATTAAGCTTATTGAAGATTGTTGGGATGAGGAGGTTCTATTGCACCATTCAGATTGGGATAAAGAGGTGCCATAAGAAGTTATGACAGAAAAGCTGCTTACTACTAAAATGAAAGGCAAAGAGAAGATGCAGGCCAAAGAGCCACCCAAAGCTGAACCTGAGACTGGAGAGATGCCTAATATTGACAAGATTGAAGAAGACACTATTATTGATGTTGTTTATGTTTGTGAATTATTTGATGAGAATAATGTTTGCTCTTTTGATGACATTAATGAGATGAATAATTTTGCTTACTTGTGTGATATTTTTTCTGATTTCAATATGCGTAATCATGATCATAAAACATTTATATTTGACATTAACTCAACGAACACATGTTCATTCAATCTCAGAACTAAAGAAAACCCAAAAGAAATTTTACTAGCATCAAATATAACTCCTAAAGAGAGAGAAACATTTGAGAGAATATTGAAAAAAATGAAAAAGTCTTTGCCTGGACCTATGAAGACATGCCGGGGATAGATTGAGATAAACATACCATTCCAACATACCTAGGGTACAAACCAGTTAAATAGAAGCTTAGAAGACTTAGGCCAAAATGGGCTAAAAAAGTTAAGGAGGAAGTTAAAAAGCAAGTAGAGACTAAGCTTTTAGTAGAAGTTCAGTACCCCACATGGTTAGTAAATGTAGTCCTTGTAGTAAAGAAAGATGAAGGGGTAAGAGTCTACATGGATTATAGAGACCTGAATAAAGCTTGTCCCAAAGATGACTTTTCTTTGCCTCATATAGATGTTCTAGTTGATAGTGCAGCTGCCTGTGCCATGTACATTTTCATGGATGGATATGCAGGGTACAATCAGATTCTAAACAAAATAGTGGATAGGATCAAAATAGCTTTTGTAATTGAATGGGGGACATATGCCTATCGAGTCATGCCTTTTGTACTTAAAAATGCAGGAGCTACCTACCAAAGAATGGCCACTAAGATCTTAGATGATTTAATCCATAAAGAAGTAGAGGAGTATGTAGATGACATGATGATTAAGTCAGTTACTAGAGAAGGTCGCTTCAAGGCAATAGAAAAGTTCTTTTAGAAGATTAGCAAGTACAATCTCCACCTTAATCCAAAGAAGTGCATATTTAGGGTTACTTTAAGTAAGCTTTTAGGCCATGTCATGAGCCAAAGAGATAGATCCTAAGATGGTAAAGGCTATCAGAGAAATGCTAATGCTTCAGAAGGAAAAAGAATTTAGGGGGTTCTTGGGAAAAATTCAGTACATAAGCAGGAACCGATCTTCAAACTACTTAGGAAAGATCAACCTATGGTTTGGAATGAGGATTGTCAAAAAGCGTTCGATACCATAAGGGATTACCTGGTACATCCACTAGTGTTGAGACCGCCTCAGGTAGGAAAACCCTTAATTCTATACCTAGCAATAGAAGATAGCTTAGTAGGAGCTATGATGGCACAAAAAGACAATTTTGGGATTAAGTATGCAGTATACTATCTCAGTAAGAAATTCCTCCCTTATGAGGCAGAAGATGTAGAGGTTGAAAATATTTGTTTTGCAGTTATATGGGCATCTAAGAAGTTAAGACAATACTTCCATTCTTATAGGATACAAGCTGTGGCTAAATAAAATCCCCTTAGATACCTACAAGAAGCCCCTTCACTGTTAAGAAAGATGGTTGATCCTCTTGTAAGAATTCAACATAGAATACATCACTAGGAAAACCATTAAAGGAAGAGTAATGGCAGAGTTCTTGGCTAATCAGCCTTTAGAAGGTGAAGAGATGACCTATAAATATAACGGCCATAACAGTGTAAGGGTGGCAGATATATTTCAATGCAGCTATTAACAATAGAGGAGCAGGAGCAGGAGTGATCTTGGTTACCCCAGAGGGAGAAAGGATGCCATTAGATAAAAATTTGAGATACAAGGCCACGAATAATGAAGCAGAGTACGAAGCTTGCATTTTCGAGATAGAGGCTCTATTGGCTATAGGGGCAAAGTCTGCAAAAGTGTTTGGAGATTCATATCTAGTGGTTTACCAAGCAAGGGGTGAATGGTTAGTGAAAGAAGACTACTTACTACCTTATCTCAGGTATCTAAAGGTTTTGAGCGATCAATTTGAGATTTATGCTTTCAGATATGTGCCTAGAGAGGAAAATCAATTGGCAGATGTCTTAACTACCCTGGTGTCTATGTGGGACAATCCAAGGGGAGTGATAATGAAACTTGTGTTAGTTTGGAGCTTTGATAGGCCATGATTTGAAAAGGAACAGGTCATGGATATTGAGGTAGATGACAAAAAACCTTGATACTATGATATTTAGAATTACCTGAAAAATTCATATTCTCCCTATGAAAGCAACTAAAAAGGACCAAAAAATGATTCGTAAGTTGTCAACTCAGTTCATCATTGTAGGAGTGCTTTGTAAGAGACAACCTAATGGAATTCAATTAAGATGCTTGGATGAAAAGGAAGTAAAAAGAGTAATTGAAGAAATACATATGGGAGTATGTGGAGCTCATATGAACCGATTAGCCTTGGCAAAAAAGATTATGAGGCAGGGCTTCTTTTGGCTCATAATGGATACTGATTACTCTAAGTATGTCAAGGAGTGTCAACTATGCCAACAATAAGTAGATTTGAGACATTTGCCTATTTCTGAACTGTGTAACCTCAAATTGCCATAGCCGTTTGCTGTATGGGGAATATACATCATGGGAATGATCTATCCACCCACCTTAAATGGACACAGATTCATCATAATAGCCATTGATTACTTCACTAAGTGGGTAGAAGTGGAATCCTTCAAAAAGGTAGATGCACGGGACATGACCAAGTTCACCGAGAAAAACCTGATATACAGATATGGTTTACCTCATCACATGGTCTCAGATAATGAGCTACAATTGTCAGGTGAAACTAGACATATGCTTATTAGATATGGGGTTCAACATCACAAGTCTGCTCCTTATAGACCTCAAGCAAACAGAGCAGTCAAGGCATCTAATAAGAATGTAAATAGGATTCTGGCCAAAATAGTGCAAACTTACAAGGATTGGGTTGATAAGCTACCCTTTGCACTATGGGGTTACAGGACCACAGCTAGGACTTCAATAGGAGTGACTCCGTTCTTTTTGGTTTATGGAACAGAAGCAGTACTACCGGTATAAATCGAACATCAATACTTGAGAGTAGTTTTGGAGGTCGAGACACCAAAAACAGAATGGGCTAGGTAGAGACTATCGCAGCTTAATTTGCTAGATGGGGAAAGAATGAGGGCATATTATCACAATCAAGTTTATCAGAAGAAGTTGGCCCATTCATTTAGGAAGAAATTTAGGAAATGCCCTCTGAAAGAATGAGACTTAGTATTCAAACAGATGAGGCTAGAGATTCCAGACATTCGAGGCAAATTCAGGTCCATATAGGAAATATCTTTTGTGCTTAAGAAGTTGTTATCCAAAGGCATTGCTATTTTGTTAGACAATGATGGCAATGAATTTTGAGAACCTATGGATGTCGACAGATTGGAAAGGTTCTATGGCTAAAGGATAAAAGAGAAAAAGAAGAAAATAAATGCCCCATGGGTCGAAAACTGAAAAATGGTGACCTTGCTAACATTGGGTGCCTCACTAGGGTGAAAAACTAAAAAAGGCATCCTGGGCAAAAATTAGAGGCTGAGAGAAAATAATCAATCAAGAAAATTAGAGAGGGCTGATTGGTGATAGGAGTTATTATGCTTGTAATGTTTCATTTTGAGATTGAATAATATATGACTTTGAGATAAAGTCAAACAGTGATCATGTGCATAGAAATTAGAAATAAAATGTCATGCATGTATTAATAAATGTCATCTGCATATCTGAAAGTAACATTTTCTATCATATGTTCAATAAAAATAAAAATTTCATCTATGAAAGTGTCTGATCTAATCTATCAATATCATGTCTCTCTCTCCATCCAGGTGCCTTAGGTGAGAAAGTCTATTTTTAGTAGCTGGACTAGTGACCTAATGCTTGTATGAGTCGGAGGCAGTGAAATCACAAGCGCCCACATCAGAAATAACGGTCCTCACTGGAAGCTGAGTTTAAATCCTCTGATCATATTTCATCACAAAGTAAGTTGTAAGGATGCCTTCACGAAAACCCAAGGGTCGCCTAATAATGTCCTGCCTACCTCTGAACTGGCGAGCACATTGGGCAGAGACATAAAAGGTGGCTCGACGAAGTCCACAGAGAGGGACACATCCTGAATCTCCATCCATGACCACAGAAACAACAAGGAACCAAAAACACCTAAACCTAATATTAGTATCTTTGAAATGACCAAGCCAGTAAATGGCATCCTGAATCAATTGGAACTTATGCTGAAGACACCTAGATGTGATAACGTCTCATAGGGTAGATCCACATGGTTTTAACTTAAGGGGGAGTCTCAAACAATAGCTGTAGCTTCTTACGAAGCCATACCTAAGAAAAAGAAAAAAAAGCCATTGAGGTGAGTTGGATTCATCACAGGCAAAAGTAAGGCATAGAAATGTGTGAAAATCCAAAAAGATGTGCATTTTAATAAAAAAAACTAACATGAAAACCCACAAGGGGCATGCTACCTTTAAAAAATAAGGACATACAAGAAGAAGCAAAGGACTGCCTGTCAAAAATAAGGAAGAGCCACGCTGAGTAGAAAACCCGGGATGAAAGTCATCTAAGCCTATAATGGTCTCTACCATAATCAGCGAAAACCCCCGACGTATGCCAGTAACAACATCAAATAATCTATAGTCTGCAGTCATGGGATTGCCAATATGCATCAATAGACATCGAGAAAGGCAGCAAAGTAATACCACACTAGAACAAAAGGTGGGAACAACATCAAAGTCAGGCAACACATCTATCAACCACTCTAATGGAAAAGTATCCCATGAGGCAATAGACCCCTGGTCTCGAAGGGAAGGACACCTAGGGCATGACTACCTATTTAGGATAAGTGGCCACAGGAAAAGGTAAGCATAGTCGAGCATTAAGATCGAAACTAACACCCACCATGGCAGCGAATTCTTCAAGTAAAGGGCATAATTCCTGGTGAGTGAATTGGAATACGGGAAATTTAAGATCCTAGAATTGAAGTACAGCAGACAAAAGGTGTTTATTTGGAGAGACTTCTCAGAAACCTCAAGCTTGAATAAGGGGCTAAAAGGGGGTCCTCTCAGGTTTTCGAGTCATCTAGTAACTTGTGTAATTTCATAAGTCCAGTGGTCATAATTATGGGATATTTGAGTAATCTAAAGACGCAAAAATGATGAAAAAATAAATAACTTAAGGAAAAAAAGAAAAGAAAGACAAGAAAAGAAGAGAGAGAAGATTACTTGATAGAAGCTTCCTGGAAGTTGAAAAGTCAATGGCATAAAATCCAAGAAAAGGGATACTATTTATAGAAAAATATGAGCCACAGCCGCCCCTCACCTCTAGAAAGCAAAAAGTCACATATTTTTGCATCTCCCATACATTGCATGCCCATATTAGAACATTTGCCTTTGTTTGTATTTTGCAGGTGATTTAAAAAGAATGACAACCTAAATGTCCAAGCCTGAAGGATTTATGATGTCTGAAGCACG
The DNA here is from genome assembly GCA_037975025.1 of Excoecaria agallocha. Lineage (NCBI taxonomy): Eukaryota > Viridiplantae > Streptophyta > Magnoliopsida > Malpighiales > Euphorbiaceae > Excoecaria > Excoecaria agallocha. Next base: position 54,810,344 of record CM075806.1, on the reverse strand, counting down.
AAAATCAATATTCCATAGAAGAATAATTAATTTCAGGGGGTATTTCAAACTTTAAAAACCTGTGTATAATAAAACATAATTAAAGTCTGTAAATTTTGTAAAAATAATATTGAAACCCATAAAAGAGTGTTAATAATATTGTAAATTAATTTAGATAAATGAAGAATAACAAATCTAGTAAAATAGTTCAAAAATCAAAGAAAACGAAGTTAAAGCGTGAAAAATATGAGAAAAATAAAAATGAAGGGCAAAATGGTCTTGGGATGGGACATCCTGTACGTCCCTTCTATCGCCAGGCGAAGGATGGGCTGCCCATCTCTCACTTGATTCCGGCCATATAAGGGCCGTTTCTTTTATTTTTCTGTTCAAACTCCATTTTTTTCTGGCGAATGTTTCTTCTCAATGGTTTTTTAAGCCTTTCTCCTTCGTTCAACATCCAATTCTTGATCCGTTTGCGCCTACAGACTCTTGAAAGCGAGGTACACTTTAGAAAGCCTAAATTTTCTATCTTTTTTTTTGCTTTTTTCCTATCTACTCTTCCCAATTTTGTATAACTTAATAATTTGGTATTTTCTTCCTTTCTATTTAAGTTAGAATAAAACCTAGGCTAGTAAACTTTAGTTCTAGGTGTGATAGATGCAAGCACTTGCTGTTGTATTGGTATCCAATGTATTTTTGTTGTTATACTTGAATTTTATTTTAGAAATAAATAATATCTTTTAGTGTAAGTAACATAATGTATATAACCTTATTGCATGATACCTTATGTATAAGCATATGAAATCTGTAACTTGTTATTTATAGGCAGTAAAGTACATAACCCTTAGATTTTTGGATGAATTCTTTTGTTTTTGCTATTACAGCAAGCATGAATATCAAGAATTTGTATTGTTTGGTGGCCTTAATGGTCTGTGGCTTGTTATGTGCTTTTAAATTGATATTTGTATAGGAAGGCAGTGTCATTCCTAGCCAAAATGCTGCTGAATTTTTGCCTTACCTTTATTATTCTCATTAACCATAAAATGTTAATATTTATGTTATTTGATGGCCTTGAAGGCCTGTGTTGTATCGCCTTTGCTTTAAATGTGCCTTTTTGAGCGGGGGCAGTCATATTCCTAGCCAGAATTCTATTGAAATTTTGTCAAAATCTCTCGAATAATGTGAAATATGCTATTAGTAGCCATGACAGCTTGTGTGTTGTTTAAATATATCTTTTTATTCAGGGGGCAGCCTTATTCCTAGTTGGAATGCTGTCAACATTTATTTCTAGAAAAGCTTGCAATCAATGTATTTTGCCTTATTTTTCATGTATGATTATTAGGATTATGTGTGTACTAAACTCTACTTGCACAAGATAATCAAATTCTCATTTTGTTAGTCTAACACGAATTGACATATCATATTTTGCAGGATGCCTCGCAGGACAGTGCATCCTCAGCCTTCACAGCCGGTGCTGACATATATGACAGATGAACAGGCTGCCAGGTATAAAGCCTTGGTTCAGGTTTAATTCAGAGCTAGTCAATACATGTCCATATAGTTCTTGGAGGATTTTGGTCTATTACAGGAGGCTGACAGGTTATTAGCCAATACTAGTTGGATTAACTTCTTCGCTCCAGCCTTCAGGACATATATAGGCATACCTAAAGAGGTATTGGCCACCTTATGGTATGGAGGATACTAGTGGTTTGACACCCGAGAGGGAGCGGTTCGATTAGAAGCTCTAGAGAGGCCATTCAGCATTACAAGATGTAGATTCACAGAGGCCATGGGGCTTCCCACTGGGCTTAGCACAGTTACACCTCCTAGACTGATGGACAGAGATAGATAGAGGGTCGTCACATTGCTCGGAGTGGTATATTATTCAAATAAGGCGAAGAGCACGATGCTGGCTATTCAAATTTATAGGTACCTATAGAGGGTCTTGTCTGTTTCTTATCTCGAATGTACTGGGAGTCTAGGTAATGTCAATTTGGTAGACATTACCAGTCTATGGGGGATGCAGGTGGGAACTGACTAGAGTTAGCACCACGCCAGGGACATAGGTATGTGTAGGTAGAGTTATTATATGGCTGTTAATATCACTTGGATTGGAGAAGGGCCACTTTGGGAAGCTCGTTCAGGAGAGTATGTATATAGACTTACAGGCAACCATCACTAAGAGCATGGTAGAGCCCATGAGGGGGAGAAGGGCCACTATAGGTTGCTTATGGTGCTTGAGACCCAAGATAGATGTGGTTTTGACCTTATTGTACCAGATCAAGTGGTAGAGCAGGATGCCTAGGGTCAGGTAGTTGAGGGGGTTCCAACAGAGCATCAAAAGCAGCCACCTCAATAGGATACACGAGCATATGAGACTCACGAGGTAGAGGGTTCTCAGAGGGAAAAGTTAGATTTTAACTGTACTTTTAATATATAGATCGACCTGCACGATCTCCTAGGAGGCTCACCCCAGACATCAGCTCGCCCTAGAACTCCACCTAGACACTAGAGATCCTCGGTTGTGAGGTTTCTATATATGGATGCCCTAGAGTTTGATCCTCTACCACCCCTCTACCTTATAGACATCTAGGGCATCTACATCAACAACACCTCTACCGCAGGCTCCATCACCTCCTGCTCAGGCACCTATAGTTTTAGATGATATATCTAGGTGACTAGCTGCGATAGAGGAGATAGATGACTATGCTTACGGCAGTACGGTCTTTGCAGACACTACCAGTAGCCATAGAGGCATTACAGACAGAGGTACAAGGCCTCAACATAGACATATAGGCTACAGGGCACAGGTTTGGTGAGTCCTTATAGGTTGTAGATAACTCCCTCACCCGGTTTAGAAATTAGGGCACTCTTATTGAGGTAGAGGTCCTTAGAGCCAAATAGATGGTGATCAAGATTGATGAGCTATTGAGGAGGTACATTGGGTACCTAAGGTGGCCTTGATAAGATATTTAGAGAAACATTCCCAGGCAGTCTTTCAAGTGGGGCAGGGATCAGAGAGGCTGGCAGATGTAATATTACAGATACTGTAGCCATTAACTTCAGTGCTGCTAGGTTTTAGGTTTGTGTTTGAGTAGGCAGGTGAGCAGCCACCTAGGCCACCAGTATTTAGACCATCGTTAAGACCAACGTACCACCAAGCATCAGGGCCAGGGCCTTTACAGTGACTAATTGTTTATTATATTCAGGGAGTTTTACTTTATCAAAATTTTTTTATGTATATAAAAAAATAGTTGTATATAACTTATTTTGTCTTTATATGTCTTATATTATTTATGCTTTCATTTACTTAGAAGATGAATGAAGGTGAATAACATGTAATCGATAATAACTTATAAATAACTATGTCATCATAAAATAAAGGTAGTAAACAATAATGACAATGATATAAAAAAAAATGACAACAATAATAAAAACTAGCCAAATTCAATAAACATCTCATTAACATTCAATATCTTTTACATTAGGTGCTCAAAATCCCACCGAAGGGGTATATATTTACTTCATCAACAACATGAAAACTAAGGCAACTATAGTCATCCCTAAAAAACGAGATATGGATACACCAAAAGCCATGAGGCTAATATTAAAAGTAAAGAATTGCTAAGTAGGGGACAACCACAGTGGTACCTCACAAAAATATATTTGCTAAGGATAACTTTAGACATCCCAAGTGGTTCCTCAGTGGACGGAGACATCTCCAGTGGAGCATTAACTCAGACAGAACAACCAAATCTCTCAAAAAGAGCAACCAATAGGACAACTCTAATATTCAAGTATGATGTATTGTATTGACTTTGCATGCCGATAATATGGCACTAGTTACAACATGTTTTTAGCAATTTGAGTCTGCATGCCCCAGATGCTAATCAAGGAAGACCTTATTCTTGTCACAATTTTGCATGTCCCGGGTGCTAATTAGACAAGTGGAGACTCGTCGCCTTCGATGGAGTTGGTTTTAAGTCATCTTGATTCTGCATGCCTCAAGCACTAATCAGATGCATTTAAAATAACCTGATTCTGCATGCCTCAGGCACTAATTAGAGTTAATTAATTTATTCTTGCTCTGCATGCCCCAGGCACTAATTGAACAATCAACACAGGATTAACACATCAAAAAGTTGATGTTAAATATCCAAATTCAGGGTTAATGCATTGGCAAAATGATAATAACTACCCGATCCAAAGATTGATTGCCTCAAAAGATGTGTGTTGCAATCAAACAAAAGATTCGCTGCCTTTGGTATGAATCTTTTTCTTTTCAATTTGAATTTTGACTCACTTTGGCACTAGTGCACCAATTCCCTAAAATTGGGGGTAGCTGTAGACACCATGACCCAAGGTAGCCGAGATCAGGGTTACCACGATGATGAAGAAATAGTGTATTGCTGACAACAGGTTTGGATCTCGAAGTTCCAATTATGGATTTGACATTTTCTCTTAAATATTTTCATGATTCTCTAAATACTTTCAAACATTTTCAAGTGTTTTAACAAGATAGGCAAAAAAATCTATTTTTGGACTGACAATGGTGATAAGCGGCCGTCTGTCACCTAAGAGGCAGCCATCTATGGGTCCTCACCTCTGGAATAGTGTAAATTAGAGGCATTTTGGGAAATCTGAGGTCTAATGATAAGGGATGGCCATCCATCACTCATAGATGTCCGTCTTTAGGTCAAAACCTAGATTTTCCCATATTTTTTTGAAATTTCAAAAAGGATAAAGTTTTTGATAAAGATCAGGTTCGGATTTTGGGGATTTTATCTCCTAATTTAGCACTTTTTTTGAGTTGTAATTGAATTGAAACTCTCCTTTAGATAACAACAAAATGTAGGGTTTTGAAACAAGAGAGGAATCATTATTCTTTGAGAAAAAACCATTAGAGAAGGAAGAAAACTAATTTTTTTCTCTCTCTAAAAGGTTTATGCCTTAGCAATCTTCTTAACACACACAAAAATGAATTCCATACTTTTTTTAAGAAATCAAAAAATACAATTCAGAGTAGAGATATGGACTTCAAAAATCACAGAGTTAGAATATCTTTTGAGAGTAATATTTTAGGCTCATCCATATTTTCTCTCTCTACAATTCATTCACTTAATTTCATAATTATTTGGATGTTAATTTGATTCATTTTGACTGTTAAAACTGAATAATATGCTTGTCCTGTCAAAGTATAATTCGTTTCTGGTTTTTAAAATATATTAGAGGCATGATAGAAAAATAGGGATTCCTCCATTGTTGTTATGAAGTTTTTCTTCTTGGCATATATATGTGTGTTGTATTTCCTCAATTTTAATGCAATATGATGTATGTTTTAGTGTTTAATGTGTTTTAGCATGATTTAATATTTAGTTATTGCATATCTAGGACTAAGGAATTTATTTGAGCAATTTCCTGCATTGTTTTCTTCATTTTACAAAATTTTGTTCTGTTCCAGAGGTAACAGATGGAAAAAAGGTGTGAGGGATCGTCCCTCATTCGAAAGACGGGACATCCTTTGGCCTTCTTGCTTGTCGTCCCTCCCTCTGTGGATGGCCATTCTTCTATTCTTTTAGTCGTCCCTGGGGTACTTTTTATTTTGTTTTTCATGCTTTTTAAGGTTTTCTGTGTCCTTTATTTTAATATTTGTTTTTATATAGTATTTATACAATATTTGGTATGTCTTTATTACTGTATACATATTACTATACCTATAATTAGTCTGTTTGTGTGCACAAATAATGTAAATATTTTATGATCAATGCTAATTAATTTGCTTGTTTGATATTTTTTGAGTAATTCATATATTTATGGCCGTGGAGGACATATGGTATTTGCATAGGAAATCGTGCTCCCGCTCTGTCCATCATTTTATCTAGGTTACTTCAATTTTTATTTGATTATTATGTTATTTGTTATTTATTGATTTTTTTCGTTAGTATTTTATTTAATTTTGGATGTGTTATTTTTTTAGGTTTGTAATAGCTAGTAAAAAAGGGATTTTTCGAGCACGTTAAACGCATTTAAAATATTTTCTAGCAAATTAATTGGGATTTTTTAATAAAAAATGGATCAATGTCCAATTTTCTACCCAAAGTTCACAAAATATAATACAACCTTTTTTTTTGTATAACATGCATAAGGGAACCAATGTTCCCAATCCAAATGAATGTCCTGATTTATGTATATAATTTATTTTCTTCACTGGATAATTTGCTTATGTAATAATTTTTAAGTCGAATTTATTTTAAGTATTTACTTATTGCTTTTGTGTTGAATGGGATGTTTACTTAATTTCTATCGCTTGCATGGTTTAATGTTTAAAACTCAATTATAACTTAACACCTAACCAAAATGCCTAATAAGAGGGATGTCCTGAACACCAGTCTCTATTTAGGCATCAAAAATAAGGTCGGAATTCAATTTTCGACATTCTATTAGGTGGCAACTCTATTACACCTGCCTTTTTGAGCTCACTAGTAAACGCCTTTATGCGTTGACTGTCAATAATAAATTAGAATCAATCTTTTTTATTGAGAAATGGCTAGTTTAAGATGAAAAGTGAGCCTCCTCCGGGCTCGTGCCCTAAAAGCGGGCCTCCGAGGATGAATCCGAAACGAAGGGCAGACTCCGGCGCGCATCACCTATGCCATTATTATTTGTTTATAAAATGGTATGTAAACACATTATTATCTGTTTAGAGCCCCATTAATCTCCGTTTGTTTATTTTTTCTAACAATGGAAAATATGCATCACATATTATGTTTAAATTTCCTTATATTTGTTTAATTTTGGGGATGATGGTAGAAAGCATTAACCTGTGGTATTATTTTAGAGGGAAATGGAAAATAGAACAGATGTGGATTATATTGGGGGTCATATACATGTGGAGAATAAAATAGATCCTAATCACCTTTGTTACTTTCATATTATGTCTGTTTTTGAGTAAAATTTAGGAGTTAATAAAGTGAAGAAAATATGTATGTTAATGTCTTATGGAAAGAGTCATGAGAGATATTATAAGATAAATGGTGACCAAGGCATTATAGCTTTGTAAAAACTAATTTGTGATGACTTTAATGTATTTGAATTGTATCTTTTTCAAGAAGGGGAATTAAAAAGTGTTTCCATTTAGCTATTGTCTGAGCATCCAAAGTGTAAAGTTAGATCCTCAAAGTAACTTCCTGATAGACTAGTTAATGATGAATGAACTATGAGAACTAAAAATGTTAAGAATGTAGTTCAGGATGTACATTTGATGGACAATATATGTGGAAGGCAAAATGAGGAGAGGGAAGATGTTACTGTTTAGACTAGTTCACGTGGATTTAATGAAGGTGGAGTACATGCTAAAGTTTGTGAGGACTTTGAAGACAGTGAGTATGAGCATAATGATGAAGTATATGAGGAAGCTATTGGTGATTCTGATCCAAAGGTAATTGAGGAAATTTAGGGAATAGAGATTGATTGATGTAAAATTGTAGGCTTTTAAAGAATTGAAAACAAGAATGATTTACAAAGATTTAGCTGAGGCAAGAAAAATTGTAAATATGTATGCGGTTGCAAATGGCTATAGGATTCAAATTGTGAAATCTGGCAAAAATAGACTTAGGTATAAATGGCAGCCAAGTTGTCCATTTGTATTATTAATTTTTAAAGATGGGAAAAGGGAAAGCTTTAGGGTGAAAATACTTAACACAAAACACAGTTGCTTAACTGAGTATTTTAATTCAAGAGCAAATTACAAGTTATAAAGAGACTATTTTAGGTTGAGGGTATAGAATAACCCTCTGTATAAACTGAAGGTAATGAGGGTTAAAATTATTGATGAGTTAAAATTAAACGTGTTAGAATAGAAGCTGAAATTAGCCAAAATTTTGATACTTACATCTTTTAAGGGATCTTATAGTGATGACTATAAGGTATTGGATGCATATGCACAAGAGCCAAGGGATTCTAACCCTAAAAGTAGAATTGTAGTGAATATTAGTAGGGATGCTATACATGAGGGTAGAAGGGTTTTCTATAGGATGTTTGTATGCTTTAAGGCATTACAATTAGGGTTCAAAACAAGATTTAGGCCTATAATTGGATTGGATGGGACTTTTTTGAATGGACAATGTAAAGGGAAAATGCTTACAACTGTAAGCCAGGATAGCTAAAACTATTGCTTTCCTATTGCTTGGGCTGTTGTGCCTAATGAAAGTAAGAAGATTTGGGGATGGTTTGTGGAGCTACTGGGACAATGCTTGGATTTAGATAAGGGACAAGGAATCACATTCATATCTGACATACAAAAGGTATAAGTATTCAAATAGTTAAATATGAACCATTTATTACAACTTGAAATTGAAATTAACTGTTGACATATAAATTGTAGGGATTAATTGATGCAGTCAAAATAAAGTTACTTGAATCAAGTCATAGATTCTGTGTCAGGCATTTGAAGCTAACTAGTGTTCACAATATAGAGGTGAACGGTTTAAGCAATTTTTGTGGTGGTCTTCTTAAAGTACATATAAGGAAGAGTTCAAAGATAATTTGAAGCAGTTGGGAGATATAAATAAGATGGCTGCAAGGACTTTAATAAAGTACACTCCACAAATATGGTGTAGAGAATACTTCACAACAAATTATAAGAATGATACGGTAGACAAGAACTTTATCGAGTCTTTCAATTCATAGATTAACAAGCTAAGGAAAAAGTTTATTAATTGAATACTTGAAGAAATAAGGGTAATGTGTATGATTAGACTTGTAGAGCTAGAGAAGGATGTTGAATACTGGAAACATGAATGGTCTCGAAATGTATGTTATTGTTTAGGGATTATTTGAAAATTGCTCATGGTTGCAAAGTTGAGTACAATGGTGATAATAGTTTTGAAATTGCAAAAGGAGAGGATAGGCATACTGTGAATTTGATTTCTAGAAAATGTACATACAAGGCATGGGATTTGTCTGGTATTCCATTTTTTCATGCTTCAAAATCATTTTAGCACCTCAACTGTAATCCAATGAAAGAAATTTCCATGTAATATCACAAAGAAACTTACAAATGTGCTTATTTCCACAAAATGCAACTTGTGAAGGGTAGGAACTTCTAGAGAATATGTGAAGCATTGCTAATGGAATCGCCACCTTTTAAGAAGAAAATTGGAAAACCTAAGGTGAACAAAGTTAGAGAGAAGAATGAAAGCACACATTAAAAAGGGAACACGAAAAGCATCCAAAAAGCAGACCATTATTACCTGTTTCAGTTATGGATTTAAAGGTCATAATCTCAGAAACTATAACAAGGTAATTTTTTTTAACTCTTAAATTGATATTGTTGTCATATCCTTGTTAAAATTGAGATTATTTTATAAGTGTATAAGAAAGCTTAAATCCTATTCATAATGAAAGGGGTACAACTAAATTTTCTAGTCAATTCTAGAATGAGCATGGGGCTTTTATACATGTGAATCACCTTTTCAATAACACAAACATTAGGAAAATTTAGCAAGATTCATTGAACAAATAAATTGCAGAGATTAAAAAAGAATCTGTAGATCTAGCTACTCAGGTTGATCTTTAACAATCTATAGTTCAAGAACCAAATTGGGATGGTTTGCTTCTATGGGAGTTGAATCACAGAATTTGGCATCTGAAGAACATATCATTATTGAAGAAAATAGATTTCAAGAAGCTGTTGGTATGGGTGCTGAAATAGAACATCTGCCTAATGAACTCAATTTTGTAGAAGATATTGGTTCTGCACTACAAAATAACCAAGAGGGAGTAGATTTTGGTTGGGAGAGATTATCAAGTCATAGATCTGATTCCACAATAAAAGCTGATGGATATAGCTAGTTTGCATGTAACTTTGGGGTTAGTAAACCCAAAACTATATTATTTTATTTTGTAGCATTTACTTTATTGATATTAAAGCATTTGTATACATTAGCAACTATATTTATGATTCCATCTCTTATATTTATGTATTTTTTTTCTCTTTAAGCCTTTGCATGATAAGGATTCGCAATTCAAGAGATCTATTCCTAATGAAAGAGAGGCTTGTTTACAATTAAGAATGTAGTTTACAAAGTCCATTGGAATAAGAAATGTTGTATTTATTAGTGATCATACTGGTGAAGCATTGCACTATAAGGAAAATGCATAATAGCGATAATAATGAAATTCGTTGCTAAATGCACCATTTAGTGACAACATTGCGATGAAAAATAATTTCTGTCACAAATATTGTTTGGGATTTGTGGAAAAATAAATATTGCGACAATTTAGCAATAAATAAATATTGTTATTGCTAATCTTGGGTGCCAAAATTTTGGCGCAAAAAATAGCAATGACTTTGCGCGTATAAAACCCTCGCTAACGCTTAATTCATGGTTAATAGATTTAGGCATTAAACCCATTGGCATGAAATGGAAATGCAATATGCCAATAGATTTGGGCATCAAACCCATTGTTATGAAATGGAAATGTAAGGAAGTAGTAATTGCCTCTACCTTGAGAAGAACACCAAGTAAAGGAAGAAAATTCAACAAGATGGGATTTAAAGTGTCAACTACAATAAATTTTTGTTTAGAAACATAATTATAAATTTCATACATGTTTGGTAATTTAGCCTATTTGTGTTAAATTCTGCAATGCTTGACATTGTCATTTTGGACACATATATATGTAATTTGATTTTTTCTTGAACATCAAGTTGGCAGATTGGCCATAATATATAAAAACATCTATTTATAAATTTTATATCGAAATGGCAACTAAGTTTATATTGTTTTGTTATTGATAAAAACATTATATATCATGGAAATTAGAAATGGCCCTTAGTCATACATTCCATGTGTGCTATATAATATTGCATTATGCAATATCATGCACTTTTCCAATTAAAACGTACATTCAAAAACAATTCCATTATTGGAAAAACAATAACAAATTAACATACATATTTTCGATTCAATATACATATATTTGTCCATAAATATAAAATGCCATTCATACAAAATATAAGTGATCACTGATCACTTTCCATTATAAAAACAAAATATAGGTGATCATTAATCACTTTTCATTACAAAATTGGCTATGAATCCAAATTTGGATTAAATTCTGTATATATCCAAATAAAATGGTAACAAAAGCAGCAACCAAAGCGCACCACCCTTATACTAGCTTGGCTATGAGGTAACCTATGATAATAGAGCAAAAACATCCCATAATTTTAATGAACCATGCCCTTTATTTCACATTTTCCTTATCTTTCTAGCAACCTCAACAATACTCATCCCTTATAAATCAAGCTGGTTGTGTATATTAGCTTTTTTAGTTTCAAACAAGCCATAATTAAGCTTCAAACCCTTATTCTCATTTTGCAGGGCTTGAATTTCTAGTTGGAGCTCTATAATTTTTTCATCTTATTTTATAAACTCCTCCTACTCGAATAACTTGTACTATCTAGCCTGCATCATGTTGAAGTAAGACAAGCCATGAACTTAACAAGCCTGAACATTAAGAATACTAAAAATTCCTCAAATAATAACACTAATTATTATTTCTTTAACAATCCCTGAAGCATGAACAAAACTCCCTTAACATGATCTTTTTTATCAAAATAATACTTAATTTTAAAATTATTCACCCTCATTTTTGGGTATTTAAAATAAGTTATACCTGGGTTCAAGACTTATTTCGAAATTAGTCTTATTGTCTCTAGACTACATAAATAAAGTTGTCGACGCTCTGAAACTTAGTTGCTCTTAGAACCTTGGAGGCCATTGGTTCTTTTATCAACAAACATTGTAGGTCGTCTTCCACTTATCCTTAGTAGTTCTTCTTCGAATGAGAGGTTTTTGGTGAGCGAGAGAGTTACTGGTACGAGTTTCCTTAATTGTGTTAAAATATTAGTATTTTCAATATTATTTGATGCAGCTATGAAAGCATTCATTTGGCTTTTTTTTTTCTACTGACTGGATTTATAACTAGGAGAGATAAAGATGATGTTTTAGAATATGATTGGTCGCAATTAGTGTCGTTAGCTATGTCAGCTTTTTGACCATTTCAGGTGTAAAAACACATTAAAAAAATTGAGTTCAAGGACAAAATGATTTCAAAAAAAGTATAGGGGAAAAATTACCCTCTTTCCAATAGTTTAAGGAAAAAATTTCACCTCAACCCTAAATGAAAGATAAATAGTAAAAATTTTAAGTTAAATCTTCATTTAAAAAGTTACTTTGTGTGCCTAGTCTTTCACTCTCTATTTTGTAACTCACTCAAAAAGCTTTTATTTATTTTTTTTATTCTTAACTTATTTTCAATGAATAGACAAGTTTTATATTGTCTCTATCCTCTCACCAACTTATAGTGGGAATCAATTATGCATATATCTGAACTGGATTACACATATCCATTCAATTGGATGGTTTAAATTCACAAGTATTACTTATGTGTGTGCATCGTGTCTCAATCCACATTTTAACATTTATCTTTATCTATCTCTGTAAAAAAAAAAGAAATCACCATAACCTTACAAATTAAAACTTTAAAACAGAGCCATCAAGTTTTATGCTTAGAAGAACATAGAGTCTACCTACACTGGAATTTGACAAAGAGAAAAATACAACAATAATTTTATCATTATTAATAAAAATTTTGCTTTGGTAAGCTTTGAAAAGTTCAATGAACCTTTGACTCCTCAGTTTACAAAAGAAGAAAAAGAAAAATGGTGGTAAAGAGGAAACTTTCTAGGATTTATACATTAAAAAAGGATTGATAAACACTTGTTCAACATGAAAAATATAATAGTCATGAAATGGTTCGAAAAAAATGGATGAATGATAATTCTCTCTATCTTTACCTGGTATGGAAATTTTGATACTATTTTGAATTTTCAAAAGGAAAGGACTATTTGTGAGGATAAAAGGGAGGAATTTTCTACTCATTAAAAAAACTATCAATTTTAGCTTTAAGGGTAACAGTTGAAGGTCTTAAGCTTAGCAAGAAAAAAATAATTTTGAGGTTTCTGAACTAAATATAAGAAGAATAAGATTCTTGCTACTAATTCTACTAGTTTAAATGGTAAAGTTTCCCAAACCTTTATGCATTTTAGATACAAAGTATCTTTGAAGTTCATAAAAGAGATCATCCTGCCTAGATATAATTGCTTAGAAGTAATTCTAATGTTCTAAAAGTTAAAGCTTCATATCAAAAAATTTTAGAACAAAGGTATAATTCAAAATAAGATAAAAGAAATTTGAATAAAAAAAGCTTAATACAGCTTAACAAGTAACTACCACACAACTTTTTATTAATACTTGGAAAAAGATTAAAGATGAGAAAATTAGAAAAGTAATCGATGATCTGTAAATTAAAGTGAAAGCTTATATCGATCAAGAGAAAAAGGTTATAGAAACAGAACTAGAAATACTTGCATAAATTTTAAACTAATCGGAGAATATATGAAATCATCACATAATGTTTTTTGAATAATTTGAGAACATAGGAGCATGCTTTATAGCTATTGAACCTCCTTCCATCCTTTAATCTATCAAGTTGAGAGTAGATTTTAAATTGTTTTCTAAAACTTTTTGTTATAGGGATATAAACCTATCTTTTCATAGAGTTATACATCAAGTATGCATAAGAGATCTTTATTGATGTTAAGAATTAAACCTTTTGTTAGGGATGAAAAAGAAAAGGGAGAATTTTTAGGATTGGCAGTCTAAAGGGGAGAAGTCTTTTAATGATAATCTTTTAGTAGGAAGTAATTATTCATAGCCCTAAACACAATATAGATATGCTATATACATGAAAAATGAATATATGTTGTGAGGTACATGCAAACTTTTTATGACAAACATATATCTATATGCTCTGTACATGCTAACTGAGTATATGCATTGATTTATATGCAAACTATTTATGAGAGGCACATGCCTATATGTTTTAAACATGTAATTTGGTTCTAGTTATGTATGTATATATGTATGTGTGTGTGTGTGGAAAAACTTCAGTAAACAACAATGTGAAATATATATGTGTATTGTCTATGGAATATATTCCTTAAACAATCCTTTTGCATATTTATAGTGATATAATATGCTCACAAGTTTATATTGATATGGCATATAAGAAGCTATCTCATTATTGTAGGTTTATAGGGATTCTCAATGCATAAATTAATAGTTTTCTGTAGGAGTAAACAACTCATATCTTAAACAGATTTAAAACACAACTTGTATTCATTTGGATTCGTATAAAATCCCTATGTATATATTTGGAGAAAGCTTGTTTTATGGTAATTTTATACTAACAAGTCTATAATGTATAAAAAAATATAAATTTTGTAATCATAAAAAAGGGAAGTTGTTGGCTCAAAGGCTACACCTCAAATTTTCATGATGATTTAACCTTATAATTGGTCAAGGATACCTAATATATTTGTTGTAAATTTATTGTTAAACCAACTCTATTAGAAGTAAAAAGTAGACACCACGAAAGAAGTTATCTTCCATGGTGCTTAAGGAAAAAAAATCAAGTAAAGATATTCTAAGATCCTTAAGACATTGAAGATCTTAGGATATTATTCTTGTAAAATTGAATTTGAGGAATATCACACTCACATGCATCATAATATTATGCATGAAGCCTATAAAAGCTTCAAAATGCTTTTCTAAGAAATTAGTTTGAAGCTTTTTAGAACTAAGGTCCAAATTAATGGTTTTTCTTGTTTTAAACTTTGTTCTAATCTCTTGACATAAGTACTGATATAAAAATCAAATGTTTTATCAAAATAAAAGACAAAAATAATGACTATTTTTCAAAAATTTGTTAGTTGTATGTAATGTTATTAAAATTTGACTGAATAAAAAATGACAAGACTAGGGGTTCATGATAAGACCGAATTCAACTGGATTTTTTCTTTTTTTTTTAAATAATATTATTTATATAATTTTATAAATACCACTATATAAAAAATATAAAAATTCAATTAAAAAAATTCATCAAACATTAAATGTAAGTCACAAATATTCCAATAACAAGTCGTAAAATATCCTAAACATTCATCACATACAAGTTTTAAACATTCAAATAAATTCATTTGCCATTATATATGTTTGATAAAAGTTTGAAATATAGTAAAAAAATTATGTTCATTACTCATCATCATTATCATCATCACTGGTATCCTCCTTAAAATCATTGTCATCCTTATCATCATTACTATGAGATTCTATTGCATTCCCTTCAAGTTCTAAGAAAAAAATACAATTGATTAAATTTCAATTTTTCATTCAAAATTTTAAATTAAGCTCATAATATAATAAACTATAATCAATATTAACAAATTACATAAAAAAACAAACTAGTAATAGTTGATTCTCCAACATCGTCCTTTAGAAGTTCTTCTTGAAACATATTCTCAATCTCATTGTAATCAAGTTCTCCTTTTTTTCCATGCCCCAAAACTTAATTTTATCATTTATTTTGTAATCAATTAGATCAAAAGGTCTCTTAGACATTGACAACCTAATAATTATGAATAATAACAAAATTACCTTGATGCAAAGAATAAAATTTAAATATAATTAAATATATAAATTAGAAATAACATACCTTTTTTTCAATCACAAATTATAGTGAATATAAATCAAGTTTTTTAATTGCTCATGCTTCAATCTATTTCTCTTCTTTGAATGGATGTGTTTAAACACATTCCAATTGCATTCACATTTGGAGAAAAAGTGATTTGGCCAGAGATTCTGATTACCAACTTTTGTAACTTAGGAACATCCTAACCAAATAGTTTTCACCATTCATCTTTTATTGTATATGAAAAGCAAAATAATATAGTTTGCATTAGATACAAAAATTTTCATAAAGGACATATACATATAGTAAAAATAAAAAAAGCGATAGTAAGCAATTGATTCTTACTTGGTCGAGTGATTTTACTACAAACAATCGATTTAGGATGAGAAAAGCACATTTCATAATCTCAAAAGATTCTTAACTCCTCCAACATTGATAAATTGCTTGAGTCATCCTTAACCTTATCTAATAAGTACAACATACCATGCATAATTTCCAACTCCTTACAAAAATAGATTGATCATATTAAAATGTAGGATTCAAGTAACATGTTGCTGTATGAAGATATTATTGCAACATGCGATCCCATCTACTGTTTATAATATTAATATATGGCTTGTACAATTTATTCTTATTTTTAAAAATATTCATAATCACCAAACGTGCCCTATACATGCCTTCATAAATATAACCCAAAGATGGATTTTTATAAGTGTCATAAAGTCACAACAAACGTATTATTGGAGTCATAGCCCTCACAATCATCAAACAATTACTCCAAAAATTCTCATCCAAAACAATTTGTTTCACTTCTTTACCTTTTTGCTTCTTTAAGAATTTTTTTATAATCAACATTAGTAATTAATGCTTGCAAATCATTTTTATATTCATACAAGCTTTGGAAATCAATAAACGTAGTTGCAAAATAAGTTGCATAAGGGCGAGTAATTTCTTGCCAACCATGTCTCTTTCTTATGATTATACACAAAAACAATAACGTGAGAAGCTAGAATAGCAAGACTTTGCATTTAGGGCATATCTCTAACATCTTTCAATATCATATTAACACAATGAGTTGCACATGGTGACCAATATATAAAAAGGATATTTCTCCATAAGTTTAAGACCTGTAGCTTTATAATTAGCACCATTATCTATAAACAACATTGTGAGGACCAATCCATTCTATAATTCACAAAAATGATAACACAAATTTTTTGCATTTGTGTAAACATCAAAAGCTTCAAAAAATTTGATAAAAGAAATTCCTTTTGTACAATAAACTATAAAATTGATTAAAGGCCTCTACTTATTATTTGTCTACCCATCTCCCATTATAGTGCAACCATTATTAGTCCAAGTATTTTTAATTAAATCAACAATAAACTTTACATACATCTTAACATTAGCCAATAAATTCACACGCAAAGTATGAAATAAAAGATACTTATATTCATAACCCATGCTAGCTATTCTATCAATAGCAAGTTGAAAATAAGGTGAATTAACAACACTAAAAGGAATGCAAGCATTATAAAATTATAAGGTAATTACCAAGTCAGTATCTTTCCATTTTTCTGTACTTTACATATATGCCTTAATAGAAGGTTAGGATGGATCACTTACACCTTTTTTAAAATATAAATCAATCCCATAAACAACTTTTCTCTTTCCCTTCGTGACATCATCAAAATATTGGCTATCAACACCTTTAATCTCTATCAAGTTCCTAATTAATCCTTTTCTTCCTTAGCTTTTTGTAAGTTGGTGTCCAATACACTTTTGATTTCATATTGAACATCTGAAAGAACTTTTTTTTAATGGATCAATATGGCTTTTAATCCCAACAATGTACTGCTTCATCCTATTTATCCCTCCACCAGAAAAAACTTTTTGATGAAATGAACATATATATACTTCTTACCCTGTGCATTTGTTCCTTTAGTGATATATTTCTATGCTACATCCCTTTTTTGTCTAATTAAATGTTTTAAAAGAGTTTTTGACACTCGTGTTCCAGAAGATGGTGTATTCAATTCTGCCATTATTTCCTATAAGAACATCATAAGTAAAAAAATAAAAATATAACCCAAAAATTCAATTGAATAGAATTTCATTCACAAGTTCAATTTTTTTGGTAGTGCAATGAGTAATGAGACCCATAAAATAAAACAAGAAACTTCGAAAGTTGTTTTGGCATTAAAACTAGTTGTTTAAGATTAATAAAATGATTTAATAAATGGTTATTCTCATCAATTATTATCTGATGTATGTATCCTTTATATAAATTAGGCTTCTAACTTTACTATATAAAACATATATATATATATACAAAGAAAAAGATAATAATCTTTCTAAATGAGGTTATTATAAAAATATAAATAATTAAATCCACACAAAGTTTGGTACAAGAATATCACAAATCATTTTAAAATTTAATGAATATAATTAGACATAAAGGTTAAGTTAGGCCATATACATGTTATCAATATTCTTTGTCTTTAGCCTTTGGACCATTTCCATTTTCATCTCATCAACTTGCATATTTTACCTATTTCTCTTCTAATTCATTTTTCTCATCGATTTAACTTAGTTTGAAAACATAATACAAACATCTACACATGCATAAGACAATGCTCAACTCACTTGAAGGAGCTATAAATAACTCACCCATGGCTTTTCATGTGAAAATACTCTATGGTAACCAAGATTACAAATTTTAACATCTAATCACTCAAAGTATAATTAATGATGGTCATTCAAAAATCAAAAAGTGAAAAGTATCTGCAAATCAAAGGCTTTTGAAATAAAATGGAAAGTGTCTCAGTCGTGTGCCTTATAAAATCCCTAATCCGCACTATTTCATTTTAGCACTCGACTGAGACCATTTGTCTCAGTAAATTGCTATGTAGAGTTTGAAGCCATTTAGTCCAAAAGGGTGCACTTAGTTGAGACCAATTGGTCTCAGCCGTATGCTGATGCTACAATATAGTTTTGGCTAACTAAACACGGGCGAGGCCAAAGTGTCTTAGCTGTGTCCATCTGCAGATGCTATAAAAGCTGAATTTCTATTTGGCTAAAAGGGAGAGGAAAGCTGTTTTAGATCTAGGGTTTTTCTTCTTTTGTTTTTAGGGTTTTCTCTTTATTTTCTATTATAATGTAGATTTATTTAATGTAAGCTTTAGATTAGGTTTATTTTTAATGCAAGTTTAGGGTTAGATTTAATTTTCTACAATATTACTCATAGTCATATGGTGACCATTATTGCTAAAGCTTTGAATGTTGATTTGAATGACTTTACTCGTGTGCTTGAGTGTACCTTTTTCACTAGGAAAACTTTGATTAGAGGTGAAGTGGTTGATGCCTCTTTGAGGTTTATTGCTGCTTGTTCTTGCTCATGTTAGAGAGGATTGGCACCACCACCACCTCAAGAGAGGGACAAAAAGGAGGAAGAAAGTGAGGAAGAAGGCTAGGATTTTAATATGCCTCAAAAGGGGGAAACTCATAAAGCCTTGGCCATTATTCCAGCCCCATCTTATGGTGGTGTAAGTAGGCCAACTTATGGTCTTTCTCATGGCCAAACTCATGGTGCTTCAAGTCAATCTTCAAGGATTTTGGAGCAAGTGCTAAAAACCAACAAGTTATGCAATGTCAATTAAACACAATGAAGACAATGACTAAGAATCTTGCAAGGAGGCAAAGGATGATAGAGCACAAAGTTGATATGTTATTGCTCAAGCGGGTTATTTGGTTGGCTCTTCTCTACCCTCTCCTTCAGATGACTAAAGAAAGCATTTCTTTTCCTTATCCTTTTTATTTTGGGGTTCACATTGGGGAAAATATGAGGTTTAAGTGTGGGGGAGAGATGTTTTATGTTTTGTTGCATATGTTTAGTGTTTTAGTTTTTGTTTTGCATGCATGATGCTATGCTAAGTTGATGCATATTTATTCATTTGTCTTCTTCATCTTTATTCTAAGTTTTTTTCTTAGTATATCTTGATATGATTAAGTGCATACTAATGCCATATAAATATCTTATTGTGATGATCAATTGGTAGAATCTTAAGTTTCATATAACATAGTTTTCAAGTTTTTATTACCATATTTTGTTTTTATTTTCAAAATCCTAGGATGTTTAGTCAACTTTTTAACTATACTTGGAATTAGGATGGCATGATTCAAGTTTAATGTTTAAGAGTTTTTATGGTCTTAGGGAAACTATAGCCATAATTCTCATAGCTCACTCTTCAATAATGGATGAGGACACATATAAAAAAAAATAAAAAGCAAGAGCCTATGCCGACTCGTCACAGTGACTCATCATGCCGAATTGTGCCATGTTGAACTGAGTTATAAAGCAATTAAAGGCATGCCAACTAAATCCATTGGTGATGACTTGTTACAGAGTCTGGTTGTGCCGACTTGTCTAATTCGGCACAAGTGTGACCATTGTAACTTTTCAAATACCTTTTCAGATTTGCATCCCTCTCTAAAAAGACACCAATTAGGACACCTTTGATTCTATAAATACATGAAGATAACCATATTTTAGATATAGAAAAACTACCATATAACTTCCAAATCAATTAAAAAAGATTATGAGGAAAAAGAATACTCCAACAAAGAAAAAAGATCAAAAGAGGTAATTCAACACTCAAGTATTTTTTTAAAGAAGCATTGAGAAGTCCCCTACCATTCTTTCTTCCCTTTTTTCTTTAGATTTTGTTTGATACTATTTTCTCTTCCTTATGTATTTGTTTTGCCAACATGTATCTAGGCTGATTTTGTTTTATTCGAATTGTAAGTATGAATTTATCTTTATTAATATAATTATCTTGTTTTAAGTATGAATGATTTAAGTTTAATTGGGTTCTTAATATATTATGTATGCTCGATCACCATATATAATAGGTTAATTAATTTGTTCACAATCAGAGTTGGGACATTTTGGTGGAAAAGTAATTAAACTTCCTTAAAGTTAGAAATCACTTAGGAGACAAGGATTTCACTTTGAGGGCCTTGAGATTAGGCATGGAACTTCAGGGTTCTCATCTATCTTCATAATGACATGAGAGTGCTTATGAACTCTAGATAGGAATGCCCTTGTTTGACAATAAGAGTTGCATTTAGGGATAGTAGGTCCTATTCTCCAATCATTGCATGCTTATGTATTTATTTAAATCTCTATAAGATCAATTGATGTCTTGTAATTATAATGCTATTCTTGATTGATTGTAAGTTATAATTTAGATTAGATAATTAGTTTAATTAGGTAAGAAATTAGTATAACCATTCCCATTTATATTATCATTGCCTATCCATATTAGTATCTAACTTATTAATACAAAATAACTCTTATACCTAAATTTATTCCTAGAGCTTGACATTCTTCTCACCCTATTTAAGTCCTTGAGACTAGGGTATTAAAATATACACTGCATTAGTGTGGAACATTCTAGAGAATGTTTTAAAACACTAAAGAATAATTTATACATAATTAGGCCTACCAAGCCTCCCTCTAGCTAGGCTTAATGCAAATTCGATGACACATGGCATGATATCCTGCCTCAGAACTAGAATGAGCAATAGTCAATTGCTTTTTTGAAGACCAAAAAATATAATTTAACCCAAGAAAGACACAAAAACTTGTGCTTCTTTGTCTAGTCCTTTTGTACCCAGCCCAATCTGAATTAAAAGACCCACATAGACTAACTGGAATTTGTAAGATATATCAAAGTCCAAAAGATTGAGTCCCTTTAAGATAGCAAAGGATGTGTTTGGCAGACCTAAAATGGCTTATTGTAGGAGCATGAAGATGCTAACAAACTTTGTCAAGAGCATAAACAATATCACATCGAGTGAAAGTGAGGTATTGTAGGGCTCCAATAATGCTTTTAAAAGTGAAGGAATCAACTAATTTATCATCATATGGAAAAGAACCTATGTAGCAACAACAAGAGTTTAATAAAAGCATAGTTTTCCATTCTGGTCTTTTGAAGAAGATCATTGATGTATTTCCTTTGAGAAAGCATTAAACACTAAAAACATAAGAAGTCTCGATGCCAAGAAAATAATAAAGACGACCTAAGTCATTCAAAGAAAATTCTTTAGCCAAATCAGTTAGCAAATTTCCAATAAAATCATAATTATTTTTTATGACCAAAATATCATCCACATAGATTAAAAAAAGGAAAATAAAACCCTCCTTTTTATAGACAAAAAAAAATCAACTTTGTTATGTATGAAACCAAAAGTGAGCAAAGATTAAAAAAGACAATCAAACCTGGCATGTAGTGCTTATTTCAATCTATAGAGTGACCCTTGAAGCTTGCAAACATATGATGGAAAAAATGAGTCTATAAATCTAAGTAGTTGCTCCATATACATTGTTTCCTTTATATTACCATACAAAAAGGCATTTTTCACTTATAGTTGTCTAATATTTCAAACAAGAGAAGTGGCAAGAGATATAACCAATTTAATGGTCATATGTTTGAGTGTGGGACTAAATGTCTCATCATAGTCCACTCATAGAATTTGAGAGTACCCTTGCACTATTAGATGTGTAGACACTGGGCCTGAGTCAGCCTCTATTAGGATTATCTAATGAGGATAATGTTGTTTTGAAAATAGCCAGGAAGCAGTAGTCCTCTCTCTTCTCCAGCATTGGTGTTGGTTTTGAGAAAATACTTTATCAAGTTTTGAGGGAAGAAAATGGTCTTTTAAAAGTGTATTTCCATTTCTTTCGCTAAATCAGGTGAAGTGAGCATAATTAGGAGCCATTAGTTAACTCAAAAATGAGTCATGGACTCAGCTCAAGAGCCAAGTCCTTCACTCACATCTAAGTCATGGCCCTAGATAGGTGATTCACTTCATTTGTTTGGTCTGTAACTTACCAGCGAGTCACGACTCAAAATTGTGACTCATCAACGAGTCATAATCTTTGGTCCGTGACTCACCTTTTTGGCATAAAATGATTTTTGGGGCCCACTAAGTCCAGTCCAAGATTCATGGTCCATGACTCGCCAGTCAAGATCGTGATTGGGTTTTTTCAGCCAAAATTCAAGATTTTCACCTTGCAAAATAGGGAATTATTTCAGGATTAAAAATCTACCTTTTTTCGTAGATCTTAATCCAAGGTTATTAAGAGGGATGGGATGCTTTTTGGGGAATAAACAAGAATCATTTTTCTACCAAACTAGAGAGAGAAAAAGACTAGTTTTTAGCTTTGGTTCTGGCTCTGGTTTTTGAAAGAATACAAAAGAAGCAAAAGAGGAGATAGAGAAGTACACTCACTGGTTTTGAAAAATAGCTCTATTGAAGGTAATGTAAGAGGCAAAACTTTAGCTTTTATGCAAATCTAGCACTTTAATTCTTGCAAAAACTCAGTTTGAAATATATTTATTTTGGACTTGCTTTGTTCTTGATTTCCTTCCCCTGTAAATATTTTTTAAATATTGTTTCTTTGTTTTCTTTGTGTAAACAATGTGTTATTGGCATGTTTGAGTGTATTTTTGTATTTTATGCATGAATATATATTTTGTTTAGGAATTTGGATGAGTTTTGCATCTTTAATAACCATTTTTTCTCTCTAGAACTCACTTTCTCTCACTTAATAATTTCATGTAAATTATGTTGTTTGATTTTTTAAACCTTATTTTAAGTTTATATGTTATTTTTAGGAAGTTTATAGGTGTTTGTTTTATGAGTTTTGAGCCTTATAATAGGTTTTAGAATTTTAAGCTTCAACCATGTCATCCTTCCAGCAATTGTTGGACACTCTAGAGGTGACTCACGGACTTGGTTTGTGAGTGAGTTTAGACTTGGTCCATGAATCACTCCTGACTCAAAGCCGTGACTCACTCTAGAATGGCCAATGACTCGCTGGAAGGAACGTGACTTTTTTCACTCAAGGCCGTGACCCGGTTTTCTTGAGGCCATGACTCATCTCCCACCTTGAGTGAGTTTGTGACTCGCTCCCTTATCTGTTCTTCGGTTTCTTTCCTTTATTTATTATGTATTTTTTCGCTTTTGTCTCTTTTATGTGTTTTATGATTAATTTTAGATGTATCAATATATATGTTTGTTTTTATTTTATAATAGTATTTTTACCAACTCTATTCTTATTTAATTAATCCATTGTATTTAAAATTTTTGGGTACGTAAATATTCAAAATTTATTAAGATGACTTAAGAAAAATAAAGGAATCCGATTGGACCCCGAAAAGTTTAATTTATTTAAATAATTTATTTTAATTATGTTATTTGTATTTTGGCTTGTATTACTATTTAGGTTGCAATAATTAATAAAAAAGGGGTATTTTTGTACGACAATTAGAAAATTTCATATTAAATATTTTTATCTAATTAATTAAATTTTTATAATAAAGTGGACAAATTTCATATTTTATTCAAAAAATCACATAAAAGTATTTTACAAATATGCATGTGGGAATCAATATTTCCAAGTTCAATGAATATCCCGATTTATGTCTGTTTATACATTTATTATTTTGGTTTTTTAAGGTACTAGAAAAATGTTTTACTTGAGCAAAAGATTAAAATAAACTAAATAATCCCTTATTCACATGTGCCGGGACCAATGTCCTTAAATCACCATATTTTATGTATGTTTTTAACTCTTTTTACATGCTTATATGTGTTTATTCTGTTTGTATATGTGTGTGTTTCAATAAGAATTACTAGAGCACAAAGTTTAGTGAAAGAGAGAAATTGGATTTTCTTCTTCTCTAAAGGTGGCTTTCCAAAATAATGATTCCTTCTCCCTAGAAAACCCTAGATTTGAGTTCTTATACCTAAGGGAGAGTTTGAATTGAATTTCCTTTCAAATCTCCTCAAATTTGGAGATAAAATCCCCCAAATCTGGAATAAATCTTAAAAGATAAACTTCCCTTTTTTGAAAACCCAGGAAAATGTGGGAATATCTGGATTTTAAGCTAGGGACGAGCGTCCCTGAATAAGGGCGACCGATCCTCATCACTAAACCCTAATTTTCCTAAAATACCTTTAATTTAAACTATACAGGAGAGAAGGGCACATAGACAGGTGCCTTTTAAGTGACAGAAGGTTGTCTATCACCACTGGAAGTCTAAAATAAGGTTTTATGCATATTTTGTTAAAACACTTAGAAATATTTGAAGATACCTAGAAAATCATAAAAACTCTTTATGAAAACATGGGAAATTCATGATCGGAGCTTCGAGATTTGAACCTTTTGTCAGCAATATGCTATTTTCTCATCATCTGATAACCCTAATCTAGGCTAACTCGAGTCACGGTGTCTACAGCTACCCCCAATTTTGGGAAGCTGGTGCACTGGTGCCAAAGTGAGCCAAAATTTAGAGTACAAGAAAAAAGACACATACTTGAGGCAGCAAATCTCTTGGTTGATTAAAACATGTGCCTTATGAGGCAGTGAGTCTCTTGGTCTGGTAGTTATCATCATCTTGTTGATGCATTGATCCTGAATTAGGATGTTTAACAATTGTTTGTCGATATGTTAATCTTATGTTGATTGTTTGATTAGTGCTTAGGGTATGTAGAATCGGGACAGATTAATTAACTTTGATTAGCACTTGAGACATGCAAAATCAAGTTATTTGAATGCATCTGATTAGCGCTTGGGGTATACAGAATCGAGACGGCTTGAGACCAACTCTATTGAAGGCGGCGAGTCTCTATTTGTCTAATTAGCACTTGGGGTATGCAAAATTACCACAAGAATAAAGGTCTTCCTTGATTAGTGCCTAGGAAATGCAGAATTAGATTGACTTGATTGCATTTGATCAGCACTTAGGGCGTAAAGAATAAATTGCTAAAACACATCATGACTAGCAACAGTTTGTCGACATATAGAATTAGAACGATATGTCATACTTTGGTCGATATTAAAATCATCCTACATCATCAAATGAGATGATTTGGGTAATATTTGTTTGGTGTCATTCATTACTTAACCTATTGGTTGCTCTTTCTTAAGAGATTCGGTTGCTTCTTTCTGAAGTAATGCTCCGCTGGGGATATTTTTGGCAAATATATGCCTATCCACCAGAGAATGATTGAGACGCTTGAAGTCATTTTGCAAAATATGCATTTGTGAAGAGCCACTAAAATGCTATAATCTATTATAGCATACTCCCTACTACCTCTTGTCTAGTAGTCCTTTGTTTTCAACATTAGCCTTGTGGCTTTTGATGTGTTTAGATCAAAGCCTCTCATGCTCCAATGGATGGTGACAGTTGCTCTAGTTTATGGTGGATGGACCTTTATTTGGGTAATTCTTTAGGTTGAAGGTAGGTGCCTTTATTTTTTTATTGTTAAAGGAGTAAATGTATGCCCCCTGGTGGGTTTTAAGTACCTGATGTGAAAAATATTAAATATTAGTGTGTTGTTTATTAAATCTTGCTCTTTTTCTTTTCTTTTGTTTCTATTTTTTTGGCTCTACTATTATCATTATCTTTTCTTTTACAAATCATCTTGTTAATTACATGGAATTCACATTCATTTATTTTCCAAGCATAAAGAACATAAATAAAACAAGACACAAAATGATTAAATAAATTATATGCAATTCCTCTTTTTATATACATAAAAAAAATTTAAAAAGGTAAACTCCCTGAATACAAAATAGATCACTATGAGTGAGCTGGTCTTGATGCTAGGCGATAAGCTAGCCTTGATTGTGGTCTGAATGCTGATGGTCTAGAAGGTCGAGTTGGAGCCATAGCTTGAAGTGCTGGAAGTGGCTACTCTTTTGCCTGCTTGAATACAAACTTAAAGCCTAGTAGTACTAATGTCAAAGGCTATAGGATATTGCTATCACATTTGCTAGCCTTTCTGACCACTATCCTACCTGAAGAACTGCTCAGGAATGGCTCTCCAAATACCTCATCAAATCTCCCCCCAGGTACTCGATGTAGCTCCTCAACTCCTTGTCAGTCTCGACCATGGCCCGTCTAGCCCCAAAAATCTCTATCTCGATACGAGTGCCCTAATCCCTAAACTGAGTGAGAGAGTCATCAACCACCTACAGGGACTCATCAAATCTATAACCTATAGCCTTTATACCTATTTTGAGTCCCTATACCTCTGCTTGCAAGGTCTGAACAGTTGTCGGTAGGGATTTAAGAAACTGTACTACCATAAGTATGGTCTATAATATCTGCTCTTGGCATCTGCTAAATGCCTTCAATGCTTCCAACCTTATGGAGAAATCATTTAATGGAGTGGCTAAAGGTGCTTAGGCTGGAGATGGAAGAATAAGAGGTAGAGGTGTAGTCGAGGTAGATGCCCCCGGATGCCCATAAGGTGGAAGAGTGGTAGAGGACGATGCTCCTAGATGTTTGTAAGCAGAAAACCTCCTAGCTGGTGACCTCTAGTGTCTGATGGGAGATTTGGACAATAGCGACATCTGTGGCGATCCACCAAAAAGGTCATGAAGGTCAATCTGAATGTCAAACGCATAATCAAAGTCCTTCCTTGCCCCCTATGGTTCCTATGACTCGCGAGTCTCATCCACCTGGTCATCCTACCGAGGTGGCTACTCTAGAGGTACTTGAGGCTCTGTGGGTGCCTCCTTTAATGTCTGACCCTGGTCATCATGCTCTGTCGCTGTATCCGAAACTATAGGGTCAAGGCCAAATCTCTAGCGGGTCTATAGCACTATAAGCAATCTATACTAGCCCTCATGACTGTCTATAGGCTCCACCATGCTCATAGTAACTATTGCCTGTAGGTCTATATGAATACTCTTTAGGACGAGGTTGCCAAATCGAGCCTCATCCAACCCCAAAGATATCAATAGTTTGGTGATGATTCCACCTATGCATACCTGGGTCCCTGGCATGGTGCCTACCCTGGTCAATGTCGCGATGATCTCGTGGGTGATATTTATGTGGTGGTCCTCCTACATCCCCTATAGGCTAGTGATATTTGCCAAATTAATGTTACCTGAACTCCCAATGTGTCTAAGGTATGAGCAGATAACACTCTCAGAAGGTACCTGTATATCTAAAGAGCCAACATCGTGCTCTTTGCCTTGTCCAAATTGTAGATTGCTCCTAGTAATGTCACTGCCCTCCATCTGTCCCTATTTATCAATCTAAGGGGTGTGACTATGCTTGTTCCGCTGGGAAGTCCTATGGCTTATATAAATCTACACCTAGTAATGCTATATTGTATCCCTAAGGCTCTAAATTGTACATCCCCTTCCCTGGTGTCTGACCACTAATATCCCCCATACTATAAGTTAGAAAGGACCTCTCGATGACTTCCTAGTACGTCCTATAGGTTGGGATAAAGAAATCAGTCCAGCTTGCATTGGTTAAGAGCTTGTCAAGCTCCTGTAGTAGTCCAAAGTCCTTTAGGAACTGTCTAGACATATATCAGCTCGCTGTGTACTGAACTTATGTAACGCCCGATAGCCGGACATTGGTTCGAATATCGGTGTCACTCTACATTGCGGTGGTCCATAAATTATTATTAAATTATCCATCAATAGCATTCAATATTTAACAATTAAGTCGTGGGTCCCACATTTTAAAATATCTTATTAATTAATCTATAAAAATTCGGGCAGCATAACGGCTGAAACCTAAATTTTGCCTTCCTGCAATAGTCACATAACACTCCCAAAAGGTTCACAATATCCAACCCAACCTCCACAATCTAAATATATACTCCACAAGATCAGCCAAATACAGAACAACAGTCATTTCCAATAATTTTACATATAACCATACATACATACAGTACATAACATATGTATAAGTCCAAAACTATATACAGTCCAAAAACTAGCCATGTTGTCCTACAAGGCAACATTTATATGTACAGTCTCCACAAAACCACCAAAAATGCTGGATCCTTCTAACACTGATTTCCTTCCAGCACGAACTCAGTCTCTATCTCCTGCGTGCAGTACAAAACCACACGCTAAGTACAAAAGTACTTAGTGGTGAACATAAACTTGAAATCCCAGAATTTTACTACAGTTCATTCACATATTCTTCATAGTTGTATTTCATTATAATAGAAACATTTTTCGATTAATTTCTAAATGTCACTTTTATTGACAAAATTACTATTTTACCCTTGCTTGAGAAATTCATTCTCAATTATAGTTTTTCAAGTTTTATTCTCAAATTCTATCACTTTAACTTGAATTTTTCACTATAGGGATAAATTTTCACTTTAGTCCCTAAAGTTTCAAATATGCACTTTTGTCCTACTTTCTTTGTTTATCAGTTCTTTTAGACTTTTAACCTTATTTTTCAGTATGCTTTTGTCCCAATAGTAGTTTATTCTCGCTTTTCAAGTTTTACATTTTTACCCATACAGTATCTTTAGTCAATACAGTATTTTAATACTATTGCTCATACAA
Organism: Excoecaria agallocha; assembly: GCA_037975025.1. NCBI lineage: Eukaryota > Viridiplantae > Streptophyta > Magnoliopsida > Malpighiales > Euphorbiaceae > Excoecaria > Excoecaria agallocha. Next base: position 54,781,363 of record CM075806.1, on the reverse strand, counting down.
TATCTTTTTATACTTTAGTCAATACAATATTTTAATTCTCTTGCTCATATAGTATCTTTTTATGCTTTAGTCAATACAGTATTTTAATTCTCTTGCTCATACAATATCTTTTTATGCTTCAGTCAATACAGTATTTTAATTCTCTTGCTCATACAATATCTTTTTATGCTTTAGTCAATACAGTATTTTAATTCTCTTGCTCATACAGTATCTTTTTATGCTTTAGTAAATACAGTATTTTAATTCTCTTGCTCATACAATATCTTTTTATGCTTTAGTCAATACAGTATTTTAATTCTCTTGCTCATACAGTATCTTTTTATGCTTTAGTCAATACAGTATTTTAATTCTCTTGCCCCTAGTATAGCATGGAAATATATCACTAATTAGGATGAGCGAAACTACGGACCCTATAGGTCCCAGTACTCTGGTAGTATCAATTACACACATATCATTATTTTTTTCCTTTCTTTCTTTTTCATTTTCTCCAAACACTCCAATACAGACGTGGAACCATATCAAGGTTACTACTATGCAAGTCGCCATGACTTGCTACCGCGGTTACAAAAATGTTCCTATGGCTAGCCACGTACATCCTAATTTCTGATTTCACACATAATACTAAGGGCAAAATACAATTACAATTTAATACAATTTACAATAATGCATCATTACCGATTCATGGTAATAATTAGTTTTCATTATTAAAAACAGTCTCAGTATTTCGAATATACCAGTTTTTCAATTAAAATAATACAATTCAATTACCATTGTTTTATTTATTTATTTATTTTATTTATTATTTTCTTTTTCAATACATGCTCCTTACATGTCATATAAATTAATTATATTCTATTTTATATTTATTTCAATTTATATCTCAAAATTTCACAAATTTTCTTAAGATCCCTATTCGGTTACCTTATTTCAATTTCCTTATAAATTACATTTTCTACTCAAATTAATCACACTAAACATAAAATCATCTATTCTTCATTTATTTCAATTTAATTCGGAAAATTTCATTTTAGTCCCTAATTTTTTTTGTAATCGAAATTTTCCGTAAAATTTAACTTGTCTAAATTTTAATTAAATACCATAATTTCACTAATTAATCTTCTAATTGCACAATTCTAATTCCAATTTCATAATTAATTCGTAATTAATAATTAACTTAAATTTTTTTCTAATTATATATACAACATATATATTGTGAAATTAAATGGTTTAAAATTATTCACTTACAAAATCACTCAATAACTTTGTCTTTTCCCTTATTTTTGGTTGGTTTGCTTCCCTTTCCTTGCTCTTCAATTGGCAGCAATTTCATGGCCAAAATCACCATAGATTAAGTCAAATTTTTGCTCAAATAATACTCACAATACTATAATTAACACTTAATTACTCTAATTATCAAATAAAACTAAATTTTTCCCAACTCACCAATTTAACCACTTGAAGAATTAGACTTTATTCACCTTCTTTCACCACCCAAAGCAACCAAAGGTGAAGGAAAGCAAGATTAGATAATTTAATTTTAGATGAGGGTTGAGAAATTTGTGAATTTGGCTTAGAAAACAAAGAACAAAATGAAGAAGGAGAAGAAGAAGAAGAAGAAGCCACGGCAAAGGGAAAAGAAATGGTGTTTTGGTCGGCCAAAAAGTAAGAGATAAATATCTCTTAATGTCCATTAATTAAACACCTACTTTAGGACAAAATAAATTAAGTCCTAAGTGGGTCTAATGCTATAAGTCACTATTTAATTGGTCAATACACTTTTAGTTGTCAATTTTTGATAAAAATTATACCAAAAATTTCTAAAAATATTAATTAGGCCATGCTTAAAATTTTGGGTCAATCCGAGGTCGTTTCGATATCAAACTAGCCCCGAATGTAAATTTTAATCAGTCCGAAAGCTGAATTTTCAAAGTCTTCAAAAAATTTATTTTATCATTCCAAAAATTCATATACATAATTTCTAGTCAATTGGTGCAATCAGAATAATTTTATGAAGTCCAGAAAATATTTTTAAGCCAGTCAAAGTTCCCAGTCAACTATATCTGTCTAGTTAATTATTTTATTTTTCCCTTTTTGGAGACCTATTTGACCCCAATTTTAGCCCAAATTATAAACACCAGATTCGTTATGAATAATACTTTCCAATGGTGAAGAAAAAATTTTTATGGGCCCGGTGGGCCCCGAGTAGCACTATTCACCTCGGAAAGTACTATTCACGTGATCGAAAATTCTTGGGGTGTTACATTTCTCCCCTACTAAATAAAAAATTTTGTCCTCGAAATTTACCTGGTGAAAACAGTTGCGGATACTGCTGTCGCATAGTCTCCTCTGGTTCCCAAGTCACTTCCTCGACATTATGGCGAGTCCAGAGTACTTTAACCAACGGTATCTTCTTATTTATCAACTGTTTTACTTTCCTATCCAGAATTCTCATTGGTTCCTCATCATAAGATAAATTTGATTCCAGCTGAATGTCCTGTGTTGTGATCACATGCGATGGGTCTGATCGATATCTCCTAAGCATAGACACGTGGAACACATCATGGATCTTTTGTAACTCTGCTGGTAAATTCAATCTATATGCCACTGGTCCTATTCTTTCTAAAATCTCATAAGGACCTATAAATCTGGGACTCAACTTTTCTTTCCTACCAAACCTCACAATCTTCCTCCACGGAGATACTTTCAAAAATACTTTTTCACCCACTTGATACTCAATATCTTTTCTCTTCAAGTCAGCATAGGATTTTTGTCTATCAGCTGCTGCCTTCAAATTATCTCTAATCAATTGGACCTTATCTTCAGTTTCTTTAATCAGATCAGGTCCGACTAATTTATTCTCACCAAGCTCGGTCCAGCATAATGGAGTCCTACATCTCCTCCCATACAGTGCTTCATATGGGGCCATTTTGATACTAGATTGATAACTATTGTATATGCAAATTCTGCTAAAGGAAGATATTTTTCCCAATTGCCACCAAAATCTAGAACACAGCATCTCAACATATCCTCTAATACTTGTATAACTCTTTCAGACTGTCCATCCGTTTGTGGGTGAAAAGCTGTACTAAAATGAAATCTTGTGCCCAATGATGTTTGTAGTCTCTCCCAGAATCTAGCAGTAAATCGGGGATCTTGATCTGAAATTATGGAGATAGGAACACCATGCTGTCGAACAATTTCATTAATGTAAATCTCAACTAACCTCACCAGAGAAAAGTCTGATCTCACAGGCAGAAAGTGGGCAGATTTAGTCAGTCTATCAACTATCACCCAAACAGTATCATGCTGATGTCTAGTGAGTGGCAAACCCAATACAAAATCCATGGTAATCCTATCCCATTTTCATTCTGGTATAGAAATAGGTTGAAGTAATCCAGAAGGAACCTGATGCTCAACCTTAACTTATTGACAAATCAAACACTTAGACACAAACTCTGCAATCTCCCTTTTCATCCCAGGCCACCAGTAATGAGTTTTCAAATTCTGGTACATTTTATTACTACCCGGATGCGTTGCATAACTGCTACTATGTGCCTCAGTCAAAATCTTTTTCTTTAACTCTTCATTAGCAGGTACGCACAGTCTTCCCCTGAAATATAAGTTATCATCTGGAACTATAGTGAACTCAATATCTCTACTCTCACTGATATTCCTCATAGCCTTAGCCAACCTCTTATCATGTAGCTGGATGGCTTTTACTTGTTGTAACAAGTCTGGCTTAAGTTGTAATTCAGCTAGAAGTGCTCCATCGACCGTCAGGGATAATCTCACACTCATGGCTCTTAAAGCTGTTACATAACATCACTCAGTTACCATTTATACTATATGGAAGGTAAATATATAATATATTTAATTAACTTATTACCTGCCATATGTTTCCTATTGAGTGCATCAGCTACCACATTGGCTTTACCCGGATGGTAGTCAATGTAACAGTCATAATCTTTAATCAACTCTAGCCAACGCCTCTATCTCAAGTTAAGTTCCTTATGTGTCGGCAGGTATTTCAAACTCTTGTGTTCGGTGAAAATAAAACATTTTTCACCAAAAAGATAATGCCTCCAAATTTTCAATGCAAATACAATTGCTGCTAATTCGAAATCATGTGTGGGATAATTTCTCTCATGAGTCTTCAGTTGCCTGGAAGCATAAGCAACCACTTTCCCCTCCTGCATCAAGACACAACCTAATCCATTTCTAGAGGCATCGCTGTAAATTACAAAATCCTTTCCTGACACTGGTTGGGTCAAAATAGGTGCTTCATTCAACATCTTCTTTAATTGTTCAAAACTCTCTTGACACTTCTCTGACCATACAAATCTAACATTCTTTTGAAGTAATCGGGTCAAAGGAGTAACAATGGTAGAAAATGCCTTTACAAACCTTCTAGAATAACCAGCCAGACCCAGAAAACTTCTAACTTCTGTCACATTTTCAGGAGTTTTTTACTCTAATATTGCCTGTACTTTCTTGGGATCCACTGATATTCCTTGTGCAGATACTATATGTCCCAAGAATACAACTTCCTGAAGCCAAAACTCACACTTACTGAGCTTTGCATACAGTTGCCGATCCCTTAGAATCTGAAGTACTATCCTGAGATGTCTGTCATGTTCTTTAAGAGTCTTAGAATACACCAGAATATCATCTATGAAGACTACCACAAACTGGTCCAGGTATGGGTGAAAAATCTGATTCATGAGATCCATAAAAGCCGCTGGTGTATTTGTCAATCCAAACGGCATCACTAGGAACTCATAGTGTCCATATCTGGTACGAAAAGCTATCTTATGCACATCAACCTCCCTAACTCCCAATTGGTAGTATCCCGATCGTAAATCAATCTTGGAGAACATCCCTGCACCTTTCAGCTGGTCAAACAAGTCATCAATGCGAGGCAGTGGATATTTATTCTTGATAGTAACCTTATTCAACTGCCTATAATCAATGCATAACCGCAGAGATCCATCCTTCTTCTTTACAAAGAGTACTGATGCACCCCAAGGCGAAACACTAGGCCTAATAAATCTTTCTCTAATAACTCCTGCAACTGAACTTTGAGTTCTTTTAACTCAGTAGGTGCCATTCTGTATAGAGCTATAGATATAGGTGCAGTACCAGGCATCACCTCAATAAAGAATTCTACCTCTCTGTTTGGTGGCAGACTAGGCAATTCATCTGGGAAGTCACAAACTGTAGGAATGTCACTAATACACAATCCCTCCTTCCCAGTTTCAATCACATAAGCTAAATATGCTGCACACCCTTTTCTTATCAACCGATGTGCTACAGTAGCTGATCTGACCGTTCCCCATCTATAATTATTTTTGTTCCATCCTGCTTCATCAAGGTGATTTGCTTTAACCGACAATCTACTATCGCCCGGTGAGCATAAAGCCAATCAATACCCAGAATAACATCAAATTCTCGAAAAGGAAGGGCTATCAGATCAGCAAAAAAGGTACACTGCCGAATACTGATAGGGCAATCTCTGTATACTGTATCAACTACCACACTGTGCCCTAAAGGATTACTAACTTGAATATCATGCTCAAGTTGTGCAACAACTAACCCTTTCCCCTATGCAATCTCAGTGCTAATATAAGAATGTGTCGACCCAGGGTCTACCAAAGCCTAGATAGAAGTACCAAAGAGAGAAAATTTACCAACAATGATGTTAGGTGCATCCTGATCCTCCCTGGCTCTCACAGTATAATTAAGGGTTGCAGGTCGACTCTCTGCTACACTCTGGCTCCGTCCAGCTCCTCTACCAGCAAATGACCCTGAGGCTGTCCCTCTGCCTCTACCTCTCTGTGCTGTGGCTCCAAACCCAGCTGCCTGAGGTCCTGATATAACTGTTTGAGCTCTCAGACAATCTCTCACCACATGGTCTCTTGATCCACATCTGAGGCAAGCTCCAGTATGCCTCCAAAACTCTCCTGGGTGTCTCCTACCACAGAAATCACATATAGGTATCCATGCTCTTCTACCAACACCAGTAGCTCTAGGTGGGCTAACTACAGACTGAGCTGGGGTACCTATCCTGGCAGTCGATCTCTGACTCTGAGTAGGCACTGGAGGTACTTCTGGTATTTGTGAAGAAGGATTTTGTGGCTTCTATCCAGAACCACTAGGGCCGCCAGACTGGGATGGTCTCCTTCTCTGCTGAGATCTAGCTTGTCTACTGGCCTTATCAGTCTGAATGGACTCAACTCGAGAAGCTGCAAGTATAAGGGATCCCGTATCCACATACTCTTGAGCTGCAATGGACTCCCTAATCTTATGATGAAGACCCTGCTCAAATAACTGACATGTCTTTCGCTGAGTCAATTTATAATCTGTCATATAAGCCAAAAGACGCTCAAACTCCTTATTTCTCCGATCTTAGGACTGCCTAAACCAGCTCTGATACCACTAAATGTAACGCCCGATAGCCGAACATTGGTCCGAATACCGGCGTCACTCTACATTGCGGTGGTCTATAAATTATTATTAAATTATTCATCAATAACATTCAATATTTAACCATTAATTCGTGGGTCCCACATTTTAAAATATCTTATTAATTAATCTATAAAAATTCGGGCAGCATAACGGCTGAAACCCAAATTTTGCCTTCCTGCAATAGTCACATAACACTCCCAAAAGGTTCACAATATCCAACCCAACCTCCACAATCTAAATATATACTCCACTAGATCAGCCAAATACAGAACAACAGTCATTTTCAATAATTTTACATATAACCATACATACATACAGTACATAACATATGTATAAGTCCAAAACTATATACAGTCCAAAAACTAGCCATGTTGTCCTACAAGGCAACATTTATATGTACAGTCTCCACAAAACCACCAAAAATGCTGGATCTTTCTAACACTGATTTCCTTCCAACACGAACTCAGTCTCTGTCTCCTGCGTGCAGTGCAAAACCACACGCTAAGTACAAAAGTACTTAGTGGTGAACATAAACTTGAAACCCCAGAATTTCACTACAGTTCATTCACATATTCTTCATAGTTGTATTTCATTATAATACAAATATTTTTCGATTAATTTCTAAATGTCACTTTTATTGACAAAATTACTATTTTACCCTTGCTTGAGAAATTCATTCTCAATTATAGTTTTTCAAGTTTTATTCTCAAATTCTATCACTTTAACTTGAATTTTTCACTATAGGGATAAATTTTCACTTTAGTCCCTAAAGTTTTAAATATGCACTTTTGTCCTACTTTCTTTGTTTATCAGTTCTTTTAGACTTTTACCCTTATTTTTCAGTATGCTTTTGTCCCAATAGTAGTTTATTCTCGCTTTTCAAGTTTCACATTTTTACCCATACAGTATCTTTAGTCAATACAGTATTTTAATACTATTGCTCATACAATATCTTTTTATACTTTAGTCAATACAGTATTTTAATTCTTTTGCTCATACAGTATCTTTTAATGCTTTAGTCAATACAATATTTTAATTCTCTTGCTCATACAATATCTTTTTATGCTTCAGTCAATACAGTATTTTAATTCTCTTGCTCATACAGTATCTTTTTATGCTTTTGTCAATACAGTATTTTAATTCTCTTGCTCATACAGTATCTTTTTATGCTTTTGTCAATACAGTATTTTAATTCTCTTGCTCATACAGTATCTTTTTATGCTTTAGTAAATACAGTATTTTAATTCTCTTGCTCATACAATATCTTTTTATGCTTTAGTCAATACAGTATTTTAATTCTCTTGCTCATACAGTATCTTTTTATGCTTTAGTCAATACAGTATTTTAATTCTCTTGCTCATACAGTATCTTTTTATGCTTTAGTCAATACAGTATTTTAATTCTCTTGCCCCTAGTATAGCATGGAAATATATTACTAATTAGGATGAGCGGAACTACGGACCCTATAGGTCCCAGTACTCCGGTAGTATCAATTACACACATATCATTATTTTTTTCCTTTCTTTCTTTTTCATTTTCCCTAAACACTCCAATACAGACGTGGAACCATATCAAGGTTACCACTATGCAAGTCGCCATGACTTGCTACCACGGTTACAAAAATGTCCCTATGGCAAGCCATGTACATCCTAATTTCTGATTTCACACATAATACTAAGGGCAAAATACAATTACAATTTAATACAATTTACAATAATGCATCATTACCGATTCATGGTAATAATTAGTTTTCATTATTAAAAACAGTCTCAGTATTTCGAATATACCAGTTTTTCAATTAAAATAATAATTTTCAATTACCATTATTTTATTTATTTATTTTATTTATTACTTTCTTTTTCAATACATGCTCCTTACATGTCATATAAATTAATTATATTCTATTTTGCATTTATTCCAATTTATATCTCAAAATTTCACAAATTTTCTTAAGGTCCTTATTCGGTTACCTTATTTCAATTTCCTTATAAATTATATTTTCTACTCAAATTAATCACACTAAACATAAAATCATCTATTTTTCATTTATTTCAATTTAATTCGGAAAATTTCATTTTTGTCCCTAATTTTTTTTTGTAACCGAAATTTTTCCTAAAATTTAACTTGTCTAAATTTTAATTAAATACCATAATTTCACTAATTAATCTTCTAATTGCACAATTCTAAGTCCAATTTCATAATTAATTCGTAACTAATAATTAACTTAAATTTTTTCTAATTATATATACAACATATATATTGTGAAATTAAAGGGTTTAAAATTATTCACTTACAAAATCACTCAATAACTTTGTCTTTCCCCTTATTTTTGGTTGGTTTGCTTCCCTCTCCTTGCTCTTCAATTGGAAGCAATTTCATGGCCAAAATCACCATAAATTAAGTCAAATTTTTGCTCAAATAATACTCACAATACTATAATTAACACTTAATTACTCTAATTATCAAATAAAACTAAATTTTTCCCAACTCACCAATTTAACCACTTGAAGAATTAGACTTTATTCACCTTCTTTCACCACCCAAAGCAACCAAAGGTGAAGGGAAGCAAGATTAGACAATTTAATTTTAGATGAGGGTTGAGAAATTTGTGAATTTGGCTTAGAAAACAAAGAACAAAATGAAGAAGGAGAAGAATAAGAAGAAGCCACGACAAAGGGAAAAGAAATGGTGTTTTGGTCGGCCAAAAAGAAAGAGATAAATATCTCTTAATGTCCATTAGTTAAACACCTACTTTAGGACAAAATAAATTAAGTCCTAAGTGAATCTAATGCTATAAGTCACTATTTAATTGATCAATACACTTTTAGTTGTCAATTTTTGATAAAAATTATACCAAAAATTTCTAAAAATATTAATTAGGCATTGCTTAAAATTTTGGGTCAATCCGAGGTCGTTTCGATATCAAACTAGTTCCGAATGTAAATTTTAATTAGTCCGAAAGCTGAATTTTCAAAGTCTTCAAAAAATTTATTTTATCATTCCAAAAATTCATATACATAATTTCTATATAAGTAGATCAATTGGTGCAATCAGAATAATTTTATGAAGTCCAGGGAATATTTTTAAGCCAGTCAAAGTCCCAGTCAACTATATCGGTCCAGTTAATTATTTTATTTTTCCCTTTTTAGAGATCTATTTGACCTCAATTTTAGCCCAAATTATAACACCAAATTCGTTATGAATAATACTTTCCAATGGTGAAGAAAAAAAATTTATGGGCCCGGTGGGCCTCGAGTGGCACTATTTACCTCGGGAAGTACTATTCATGTGATCGAAAATTCTTAGGGTGTTACAACTTAGCCCAAAGCTAGGTATCTCATAGCCTACTCGGGCGTCATGTAAATCGGTACTAGCTGGGATGCCTGGGCACGTGCTGTCTTATGAGCATCCTGTAAGAAATATTATATGTTAGTCTAAAGTTTACTTAAGTTGCACACAAATCAAAATGTCAGAATTCATAAGAATCTTGATATCATTTGAACTAAATATTTATAGGTAATCTACAAAAGGAGTGCTTGATGCGTACATCAATCATGCACGAAAAAATGAAGAAAAAACATATATTACATGCTTTACGAGAAATTAAATTTTCACAGCATTTCAGCTTGGAATTTGAATGCCCCCTGTATACAAACACATTTAAAACAATGCACAAGCTATCATAACCACCAATATAATCATAGTACCAATATAAACTATACTTTATGCTTTTCAGAAATTTTGACAAAATTTCAGTAGCATTCTAGCTAGGAATGTGACTGTCCTCTGCACAAAAGACATATTTAAAGTAAAGCAATACAACACAGGTCCTCAGGGCTGCCAAACAACACAATTATCAATATTTGATGCTTTACAAGAGCAATAAGATAAAAATTCGATAGCATTTTGGCTAGGAATGACATTGCCCCCTTACACAAGAAACACCTTTAAATAACATACAACAAGCCACAGGCCATCAAGGCCGCTAAATAACACAAATTTAAATTATTTATACCTGGTGCAATAGCAAAAATAATGTAAAAGTGTCTCTAAAAAATTGAAGGCCACACATATTACCGCCTAAAAAGAGAATACTATAGATTTACGTGCTCATACATAAGAAATTTTATTATATACAGTGTCATGCAAAGAAAGTTGGGTAATTGCACTACATTACTTAGATTACATGGCATTATTGACTTTTAAACTTAAAAAAACAAACATGATAGTAAGTATAGACAAAACAGTAAGTGCTCACATCCATCATACCTAAGACTAAAGTTTTTTAGCCTAAACTATGTTCTAACTTAAGAGAAAAAAATAAAAAGATAAAGAGAAATAATAAAAGAATGAATTTATACTTACTTGGAGGAGATAGAAAGAAAAAGTAGAAATGGTAGAAAAACGATGCTCCCTAAAGTGCGCCTCACTCACAGGAGCCTGTAGGCACAAACAGCTCGCAAATCGGATGTTGGATGAGAGAGAAATGCTTGAAAAATCGTAAAGAGAACTTGAACATCAAAGATTATGGATTTTTCGCCAGAAAATGAAAAAAATGGCGTTCATATTGCCAGAATCGAGTAAGGGATGGGAAGCCCGTCATTCCCCTAGCGACAAATAGGACAGAAAGGTGTCCAATCCCTTAGGCCAAAATGACCAAAATACCCTTCATTCTTAATGTTTTTCTTATTTTCATTGATTTCTTTACTGTTTTCATCGATTTCTCATTCTCTATCCATCTAAAATTAATTTACAAGATTCTTTTTATGAGTTACAATATCATTTTTATAATGTTTATAGGTTTTAATTACATTTTACTATATACAAGTGTCCAAAATCTAAAATACCCCCTGAAATTCGTCATTTCTCTATGGAAAAATAATTTTTATGTTCCAAACATTCTAGATCTTCCAGGGTTGAATATTCAGGTCATCAGGCCTTTTAAATCCCTAGCATAATGCAAACACAGGCAAATGCACTAATATATACGTGCAATGCATGGGACATACAGATGTGTGATTCTTGGCCTTCTAGAGGTGAGGGACGGGCAACCCGTGGCTCACTCCTGATGAGGGACGGTCGCCCTTCATCACTTTTCTATAAATAGTGCTTGATTTTCTTGGGTTTTATGCCTTTGACTTTTCATCTTTTAGGAAACTTCCATCAGGTATTCTTCTCTATCTTCTTTTCCTTCCCTTTCTTTCTTTTTCTGTCTGTTTTTCTTTCATTCATTCACTTTCTTATTTACCATTCCTGCACTTTAGACTATTTAGAAATCCTATTACCATGACTACTAGGCTTGCAAAATTGCACCGGTTACTAGACAACTCGAGAACTTAGGAGGACCCTTTTTTAGCTCCTTACTAGAGTTTGAGGTTTTTGAGGAGAACTTCTCCAGATAAGCACTTGTTGACTGCTACTCTTCAATACTGGGACCTGAGATTTCATGTATTTTGGTTCACTCATTAGGATTTGTGTCCTTTACTTGAAGAATTTATTGCAATAGTGGGTGTCATATTTGATCTTAACGTTCGATCATGCTTGCCCTCTCCTGTGGTTAGTTATCCTAGAGAGGTGGTTTATATCCTAGGTGTTCTTCCATTTAAGGCTTGGGGTTTAGTACCTCATGAGGATAAATTTCCATTGGAGTGGCTGATTGATGTCTTGACTAACTTTAATGATAGTCCCACCTTCCGTTCTGGTGTGGTACGACTTTCTTGTCTTGCTCGATCCCTACTGGTGCATACTGGTGATCCTATGATTGTAGATTATGGGTTGTTTAGCATTGTTAATGGCATACATTAGGGTCATAATCTATTTCCCTTGATCATGGCAGAGACAATTTGGCTTGGATGACTTTTACCATAGGTCTCCTACTTAGAATTGCTCTTTTTCCTCCTTTACAAGTAACCCCATACTTCTTCAGATATGTCTTTATTTTTTAAGGTAGTGCGCCCCTATAGGTTTTCATACTAACTTTTCTTCTTGAAATATGCACCCTTTCGGATTTACATGTATCTCTATGCCTTATTTTTACCTAAGATGAACCCAACTCACTCCAGTGGCTTTTTTTCAAGTATGGCTTCACGAGAAGCTATAGCTATTGTCAAAGCCGAAGTAAGAGTCACATGGACCTACCCTATGAGGTATATCACAACTAGGCATCTTCAATGCAATTTTCAGTCAATTCAGGATGCAATTGACTGGCTCGGTCATTCAACAGATACTGACATCAGGTTTAGGTGTCCCTGGCTGCCTGTTACTTTCGTGGTAGGAGCGGAGAGTCGGGATGCATTCTTCTCTGTGGACTTCATCGAGCCACTTTTTATGTCTTTGCCTGTTGTGTCCACCAGATTAGGGGTAGGTAGGATATTGTTAGGCATCCACTTGGCTTCTGCAGAGGCATTCTTATTGCTCACTTTGTGATAAAGTATTATCAGAAGATCTGGACTCAGCTTCCAATGAGGACTATTATTTTTGACACTAATGCCTGTGATCTCACCACTTCTGACTTATACAAGCAGTGGGTCACCAATCCAACTGTCAATAACAAACTTTCTCACCTAAGGCACCTGAATGGAGAGAGATGTGATACTAATAGATTAGATCAGACATTTTCATTGATGATGTTTTTGCTTTTATTGAACATGTGATAGAAAATACTATCATCAACTACTTAGATAACATTTATGAATACATGCATGACATTTATTTCTAATTTCAGTACACATGATCAATATTTGACCTTATCTCAATGACACATATTATTCAATCTCGAAATGAAACTTTACAAGCATCATGACTCTTATCATCAATCAGCCCTCTCGAGTTTTCTTGATTGATTATTTTCTCTCAGCCTATAATTTTTTCCTAAGATGCCTTTCTTTAATTTTCACCCTAGCAAGGAGCTCGATTTTAGCAAGCTTGACATTTTTTCAAGTTTTCGACCTACGGGGCATTGATTCTCTTCTTTTTCTCTTTTAGTCTTTAGCCATGGAACCTTTTCAATCTGTCAACATTTATAAGTTCTTTGAGCTCATTGCCATCACTATCTAATGGAATGGTAGTGCCTTTGGAAAATAGTTTCTTAAGTACAAAAGGTCTTTCCCACATGGGCCTGAATTTGCCTCGAATATCTGGAATCCCTGGCCTTATCTGTTTAAACACCAAATCTTCTTCTTTTAAAGGATGTTTCCTAACTTTCTTCCAAAATGAACAGGCTAACCTCTTCTGATAAACTTAATTATGGTAGTATGCCCTCATTCTATCTCCATTGAGCAGATTAATTTGTGATAGCCTTTGTCTAGCCCATTCTTTTTCTAGTATCTCAACTTCCAAAACTACTCTCAAACAACGATGCTCAATTTCTACTGGCAGTACTGCTTCTATTTTATCGACCAAAGAGAATGGCATGGCTCCTGTTGAAGTTATGGTTGTGGTCCTATAACCCTATAATGCGAAAGGTAGCTTATTGGCCCAATCCTTATAAGTTCGCACCATTTTGGATAAGATTCTTTTTACATTCTTATTGGTTGCTTCGACTGGTCCATTTGCTTGAGGTCTATAAGGAGAAAACTTATGATGTTGAACCCCATACTTGATAAGCATTTGTCTGGTTTCATCTAAAAACTGTAATCCATTATTCTAGATCACATGATGAGGCAAACCATATCTGTATATCAAATTCTTCTCGATGAATTTAACCATATCTCGTGCATCTATCTTTCTGAAAGATTCAGCTTTTACCCACTTGGCAAAATAATCAATAGCCACTATGATGAATCTGTGCCCATTTGAAGTAGGAAAATGGATCATTCCCATAATGTCTATTTTCCATGTAGCAAATGGCCATGGTGATGTGAGATTACACAACTCAGAAATGGGTAAATGTCTTAGGTCTGGATACTATTGGCACAACTGGCACTCTTTGACATACTTAGAACAATCAATGTCCATCATGAGCCTCCCTCATAATCTTTTTTGCCAACGCTAAGCCATTTATATGGGCTCTACACACTCCTTATATACTTTCTCTATTACCTTCTTTGCTTCTTTTTCATCTAAACACCTCAGTTGGATTCCGTTATGCTGACTTTTATAAAGCAATCCCCCTACAGTAATGAATTAAGTTGATAGCTTACGAATCATTCTCTAGTCCTTTTCAATAGCTTCCTCAGGGAGTACTGAATTTTTTAGGTAATTCTGGATGTCATAATACTAAGATTTTCCATCATCCATCTAAATATCCATGATTTGTTCCTTTTCAAAGCATGGCTTATCGAAAGTCAAAATTAGCACAGGCTTCATAATTATTCCCTTTAAATTATCCCACATGGCAATCAAGGTAGCCAAGGCATCTACCAACTAGCTTTCTTCTCTGGGTACATATCTAAAAGTACAAACCTCAAATTGACTGCTCAAAACCTTCAGACATCTAAGATAGGCAAAAAGCATTCTTCCTTTACTGACCATTCTCCCTTTACTTTGTAAATCACTAAAGATAAATCTCCAAACACTTATGTAGACTTTACCCCCACAATCGGTAAAGCTTATAACCCGAAAATGCAAGCTTTGTACCCTACTTCATTGTTCGTGGCTTTATATCTTAACTTTCTAGCTAATGGCATACTTTCTCATTCTAGGGTAACCAATATCACTCTTACTCCTGCTTCTTT
Source organism: Excoecaria agallocha (assembly GCA_037975025.1). Lineage (NCBI taxonomy): Eukaryota > Viridiplantae > Streptophyta > Magnoliopsida > Malpighiales > Euphorbiaceae > Excoecaria > Excoecaria agallocha. The sequence continues at coordinate 54,766,223 of CM075806.1, read as the reverse complement.
ATTATTCACAGCTCTGTCGAAGTACATCTGCCAACCTTGCACCGTTATGGCTGCTACATTCTCGTTAGGGAATTCATAAGTCATCTCTTCACCTTTTAAAGGTTGATTAGCTAGGAAATTTGCTACTGCTCTTCCTTTAATGGTTTTTCTAGTGATGTATTCTATGTCAAATTCTTTTAGGAGAATCAACCACCTGCCCATCTTTCCTAATAACGAAGGAGCTTCTTGTAAGTATCTAAAGGGATTCTGTTTAACCACAGCTTGTATCCTGTAAAAATGAAAGTGGTGTCTCAACTTCTTTAACACCCATATGATGGCTAGACAACTCTTTTCAACCTCTATATACTTTACCTCATAAGGGAGAAACTTTTTACTACGGTAGTATACTGCATACTCAATCCCAAAGTCATCCTCTTGTGCCATCATAGCCCTCATTGAACTGTCTTTTATTGCTAGGTACAAAATCAAAGGTTTACCTATCTGAGGCGGTCTCAACATTGGTGGATGTAATAGTTATTCCCTGATGGTATCGAAAGCTTTTTGACAATCCTCATTCCAAACTACAGGCTAATCTTTCTTAAGTAATTTGAAGATCGGTCCGCAGATCAAAGTTAACTTGGCAATAAACCTACTTATGTACTGGATCTTGCTCAAAAACCCTCTGATTTCCTTTTCCTTTTGGGGTGCTAGCATTTCCCTAATGGCTTTTAACTTGTCAAGATCCAGCTCTATACCTCTCTGGCTTACCTCATGGCCTAAAAGCTTAGTTGAGGTAACCCCCAAATATACATTTCTTTGGGTTAAGGCGAAGATTGTACTTACTGATCTTCTGAAAAAAACTTCTCTAATGCCTCAAAATGACCTTCCCTAGTAACTGACTTAATCATCATGTCATCCATATACACTTCTACTTTCTTGTAGATTAAGTTATCTAAAATCTTAGTGGCCATTCTTTTATAGGTAGCACCTACATTTTTAAGTCCAAAAGGTATGACTTGGTAGGCATATATCCCCCACTCGGTTACGAAAGCTGTTTTGATCTTATCCACTATCCTGTTTAGAATATGATTATACCCAACATACCCATCCACAAAACTGTACATGGCACAAGCGGCTGCACTATCGACCAGGACATCTATGTGAGGTAAAGGAAAATCATCCTTGGGACAGGCTTTATTCAATTTATAATCGATATAGACTCTTATCCTTCCATCCTTCTTTGCTACAGGGACTACTTTTGCCAACCATATGGGGCATTAGACTTCCACTAAGAACTTAACCTCTATTTGCTTCCCGATTTCATCTTTAACTTTCTCAGCCCATTTTGTCCTAAGTCTTCTAAGCTTCTACTTAATTGGCTTGTACCCCGGGTATGTTGGAATGGCATGTTCAACCATCTCTTAATCTATTCCTGGCATGTCTTCATAGGTCCAGTCAAAAACTTTTTCATATTTTTTCAACATTCTCTCAAATTTTTCTCTCTTTAAAAGTTATATCTGATGCCAATAAATTTTTTTTGGGTTTTATTTAGATTTGAGATTAAATGAACATGTTTTTGTTGAGTTAATTTCAAATATAAATGCTTTATGATCATGATCATGATCATGCATATTGAAATCAAAAGAAAATCACACATGCAAGCAAAATTATTCATCTTATTAATATTATCAGAAAGGCAAACATTTTTCTCATCAAAAAGTTCAGGAATAAAAATAATATTGATAAAAGTGTCTTCTCTAATGTTGTTAACATTAGATGTCTCTCCAGCCTCTAGATCAGCTTTGGGTAATTCTTTAGCCTATATTTTCCCTTTGCCTTTCAGCTGAGTAGCAAGTAAATTTGCTATTATGACTTCCTTTGGCACTTCCTTATCCCAGGTTGAATGGTGCAACAGAATCTCTTCATCCCAGAAACCCTTAATTGGTTTGATGGTTCCTTGTTGCTAATCAAAAACATCATTAAACAGCTCAAACCTCGGCACTAACTCACCTCTTATCATCTGAGGCTTATTCTCCCCATAATAAAGATTCAGGCCTGACGTGGGTACAAAACTCTAAGAAATGTGAGAAATCCCTTTCACTGCTTCCTTCTCCTTACCTTTCTTACTGGAGCCTACAAAGCCTAACCCTTTTTTTCTTCTGACCTTTAGCAGCTACAACAATCTAAGGTCTTTGAGAATTCTTATCCAAACCAATACCAGGCAAAAAATTTATCTTGTTAAGCATATTGATTACTTGAGGACTTTTAGGAAGGCTACCTTCATTCTCTTCATCATTAATAACTGCCACGTGAAACCCACTGAATGGTTGTTTGGCTATTTGAAGCACATACACCTGACTCTCCCTCACTGCCTTAATAATGACCACCAAACCATTATAGGGAATTTTAATCATCTGGTGCATTATAGATGGTACTCCTCCTAGCTTATGAAACCACAATCTCCAGAGAAGTACAGAGAAATTTATTGGAATAGGCAAAACTATAAACTCAAATTTAGTCTCAATAGGCCCTATCTTTACTACAGCTTTAAATGTCTCAGTAGATCGCCTCTTAGTGTTGTCATAGGCAGAAATAGTCAAATCAGACTTACTTAGCATGCTTTCATTTAATTCGAAAGTTGAAATTGCCACCAAGGGGCAAACATTAATGGAGTACCTGTCATTTATCATCACACAAGTCGTATGCTTACCATTAACCTGAGCCTTGATGTAGAGGGGACAATTATGATTCCTTCCTTTCGTAGGTAAGTCAGCATCAGAGCACACCACATTTTCCCCGATTCCTCCCTTAACCAAATCCAGCAACTCAGAGGGTGAGATAGTGATAGCAACAGTAGCCTTGCTCAAAGCCTCCACTAATTTATGTTTATGTGAAGAATATTGGCTCAATAGGTCCCAAATACCTATATGAGCTTGTGTCTTTTTCAACTGCTTAATTATCTAACCATCCTTGATTTCTTTCTCCGTAGGCACTATAGCAGAAGCTAGCTACCTTTTAATCTTTAGGGCCACCCTTCAACTCCTTATGATTGCTTTAACTTTCTTCTCTTACTCTAATTCCTCTTCACTCTCACTGGCTGAACTCTAGATATCAATGGACACCAAAGTCCCTTTGTCCTCACTCTCTATAGGGGTATCCCAACAGTCAATCATAGAAACTGGTCGATTTTCCTCAACTGGCTTTATTAATTTCAGGGTAGGATGAGTAACAGCCAAGTACTCATTCTCATATAGATCCTTTATCCTATACCACTCAGGTAAGCTTAACCCAATCATATACACTAGAAGGGGCACACCATTGTATCTTTCTTTTTTCTTTTTATCCATCTTCTCAAGATCTGAAATCTGTTTGCTATCTATCAAACCTTGAATCTTATTCTTTTGAGTGCAAAAATAATCAATTAAATGCCTTGTGTGCTGATGGTAGTACTGATCTTCCCTATGGTAGGATAACCCCCAACTCTTTGCAGGCCTTGATGGTAAAGGTTGAAGCTTTCCTTCTTTCACCAACCTATTCAAAACCCAAGATAACAATTTTCCTAGGTCGGAATAATGCCTCTACTAACTAGCCTCTGTAGTGAATACCTCTACAGTCTTTCAAGTTCTGTTATGTCCACAGCTATTCCTAACAGCCTTGTTACTGCCAAACTCCTTTTCGCAATCTCGCTACTTGCTCTTCTAGCTAAGTATTCTCCTTTAGCTTCTATAGCTATATCTTTTAATGACTCCCAGTCTTTCAGACCCTTTATCTTCAAACCATCTCTCAAGTATGGACTCACATTCCCAATAAACAACTTGATCTGATCAACCGTATCAGGTTTTCTTTTCATCTCCATCATCCCATTCCTCCACCTTGTAAGATACTCATGGAAAGACTCATCATTCTTTTATTGGAGTAACTCAAGGTCATTCAAGTTGACTTCCATCCTTGTGCTATAGTCATACTGCTTATGGAATTCCTTAGCCAGTAAATCCTAATCTTCCTTAGTTCATCTATCCAAACCATGATACTAGCTATTACAGGCCCAATCAAACTCAAGAAAAAGTATTCCACCTTTTATTTCTTGGATAAGGTGGTCCCCTTCATGATCAATGTGTACTACTTGATATGTGCTGAAGGGTCTGAGGTGCCATCAAACCTCAATAGATTAGGCATCTTGAACCTTTGGGGTAATCGCTCATCTCTATCCAGATCCCTATCTTTAGAGTTCATCCTCTTACCAGTAGACAATAGCCTAGACATGGCTTCGATATTCTCGTCCATCTTATTAAAAGTTAGATCTTCAGCACTAGGGCCTCTTATTCTCATGTTCATCATTAAAGGGACATAGTCTTCATCCTCCTCCTCTATGAAGTCATCCTCAGGATCATACCTCCTTTCCCTTTTAGGTGGGTCTCGAAGTACAGTAGTATTAGCTACGGTAACGTTCCTAGAGTGTGTTGGCTCCACTATCTCATGAGCGAGTGCTAGAGGTTGAGTTCTAACATTGGGTGCTACAGAAGCCACCATCACACCGATTATAGCCAATATTCTTTCTTCAAACTCTTATAGGCATCTATCTAGTCTATGGTCTAAGTCATCCCTCACTATTGAAGGCCCAATAGGAGTAACATTCATCTTTTTCCTCAGAAATGGAAACTTCATATTGGTGTCATTAGCCACTCTCTTAGTCTTATTTCCCCTTCCAGTCTCATTCACTTTGTTATTTCTAAACTTATTTTCTGACTGCTTTTTGACAACTCATTTGAACCCAACTCAAAACTAACTTTTAAACCCAAATCTAAACCTAAATCTGATCTTAGTAGACTAGATATAGATCTTTGAAGCAGGCACTCGTCTTACCCTCTGGACCACCTAGATAAGTCTATAATGGTTGTAAAAATTAGAGGTTAGGAATGATGCATGAGCAGAGTATATACATGATGTATGAATGCAATGTATGATTTTATTATACATCAATTACAACCATATATAAGCATAGCAATAGCCTTCAAACCTTATTACTCCCACACAAGAGGTCATACAATCTCTTTAATTGAAAGCATAGGTGTATGGGTTTTGACCATTATGTATTTTAACTAACTCATACAAATCAGATTGGCCCTGCCAGGGCATGGAAACCTTTGATCGGCACCCTACCAATCTATATGAGTTTGGTCAATATATAAAGGTTTACATAGCATGCAAAAGGTTATTATGGTTATATAACCTAGGGGAAGTTGCTATTGTCATTACATGAGCTTTAGTCAAAGGTGATAAAACTTTAGGGCTACCCAAGCGTGGTCCCTACCAATAGGTCTAACTCATCACGAGCATAACAACCGATAGGTCACCATTTTATATACCATTTAGTACTTTACTTGGGCTAGTGGGTCTCTTTGATACCTCTCTACATTGAGTCAATGTAAGGCATGCTTAAGATAGCACTGAGGCTGAAAAGGGATGCCTAACTTAATTCTAAGGCTCTAAAATGAATGTGATAAATGTAATTTAGAAAGGAGACAAGATTAACGAATAAAACCCAATTATAAATAACTTAACCAAACTACTTTTCGAAGCAAGGTCCCTTTGTTCCCAGCAGAGTCACCACTGTGATGTGCATCGGAGCTTTCCACTCACTTCTAGGTTAGCTCTCGAAGGCCTGCTTTTAAGGTCTAAGACTAGAGGAGGCTCAATTTTAATAATAAACTAGTCGTTTTGCAATAAAAAGGATTGATTCCAAATTATTGCTGATGGTTAACCTATGAAGGCATCTACTAGTGTACTTAAAAAGGCAGGTGTCATGGAGTCGCCACCCAATAGAACATTGGGAATTGATTCTCGAACTCATTTTGATGCCAAAACAAAGATTAGTGTTCGGGACATCCCTCTTATTAGGTGGTTAGGTGTTGATTTATAATCATGTTTTAAAGTTAATCTCCTCTCCTCTCTCATATGATGCATATGATGGAATTTAAAACATCTCATCCAAACAAAAAAGAAGTAAACAAATGCTTAAAATAAAGTCCTACTTAAAAATTATTATATAGGCAAATTGTCCCAAAAAATAATACAAAATAAGATCAATATACATGCATAAAACGAGCTATCAATTTAATTTGGGAGCATTGGCTTCCACATGCATATTTACAAAATACTTTTATTATGTATTGTGTGAATTTAGGCAAAAAAATTACACATTATCCATGCTTTGTAAAAAAAACTCAATTTATTTGCTAGAAAATATTTCAAATGTCTTTTTATTTTAATGTTCTTGAAAAATCCTTTTTTACTAATTATTACAACCCCAAAAAATAATACATCCAAAATAAAATAACAAATAATGGCCAAAATAAATAAATAAAGCCTTAATAAATAAAATAAAATAAAATAATTGATATGACTAGGGAGTAAAGATGGTGACCGATGTGAGAGCATAATTTTCCATGCAAAAAAAAACACAAAACCTCTAAAGCCATAAATATATCAATTACTCAGAAAATCACGCAAAACATATGAATTAGTATTTATGATAAAACAATCATAGACTTATTTGCACAAACAAAATAGATTCAAATACATAAATATACTGTACAAAAGCAAAAACACATCAAATAATGCATAAATATTATTGTAAGAAATGAATAAATGATGCAAAAATACATAAAGGCCTAAAATATCTGCAACAAAGCCTCAAAATACACTTAGGGATGGCTGAAATGAGTGAGGGGCAGCCACAAAGGGAGCGAGGGATGGGACGGAGAGATAGGCCAAGGATGTCTCATCCATCAAATGATAGACGGTTGTCTGTCAGTCTGTCTTCCAGTCCGTCACCTCTGTATAAAACCAAAAAATGTAAAAAAATGCAGAAAACTATGGCAAAAATATTTCTAGCCCTAAACATACATATATATAATCTAAATCATGCCAAAACTTGCTATAACAACAAATCATACATAAAATGCATAAAAAACACATGTTTATAGGATTAAAAAAACAAAATTGAAGCTTTATACATACAATAATGGAGGAATCTCAAAGGATCTATCATGTTAAACAACCTAAAATGAATCATATCTAATATAAACATATATATTACTCAAGTATAACAATCAAAACATATCAAAATGCATCGAAAGACCATATGCCTATGCAAATTAAGTTTTAAAAAGAGAAAGTAGAGTGAGCCAAGAATGTTACCCTCAGGAGATATTCTGACTCTGTGAATTCTGTAATCCAGATCTCTACTCCGAATCATGCACCTTCATTCTCAAAAGAAGATATGAAATTCATTTGTATATGTGTGTGTTTCAATAAGAATTGCTAGAGCACAGAGTTTAGAGAGGGAGAAAAATTGGATTTTCTTATTCTCTAAAGGTAGCTTTCCAAAATAATGATTCTCCTCCCTAAAAAAACCTTAGATTTCAATTCTTATACCCAAGGGAGAGTTTGAATTCAATTCCCACTCAAATCTCCTCAAATATGGAGATAAAATCCCCTAAATTCAGAATAAATCTTAAGAGATAAACTTTCCTTTTTTTGAAAACCTAAAAAAATGTGGGAAAATCTAGATTTTGAGCTAAGGATAGGCACCCCTCAATGAGGGGCGGCTGTCCCTCATCACTAAACCCTAATTTTCCTAAAATACCCCAGGTTTAAACTGTACATGAAAGAGGGCCCATAAATAGGCACCTCTCAGGTGATAAATGACTGCTTATCACCATTAGAAGTCCAAAATAAGGTTTTATGTACATTTTGTTAAAACACTTAGAAATATTTAAAGATGCCTAGAAAATCATGAACAATCTATATAAAAAGGTGGGAAATTCACGATCGAAGTTTCGAGATTCGATCCTATTGTCAGCAATATGTTATTTCCTCATCATCAAGTAACCCTGATTTAGGCTACCTTGGATCACGGTATCTACACTAATAAATTTTTATTTTCATCCATCACAAAGTCATCTAGGTGGTTTAAGAATTTGACTTGTTAAAGGAAGATGAGTATTTCTTGGGCAAGTTTCAATCCTCAATTTCTCTGGGAATCCACCTTGAGTGAAGCTATAATGGCCTCAATCTAGATATATTGGCAGGAGACCCTTTTGGCTTAACCGAAAGATTAGAGCCTTGTTTAAGGCTTATAGTTAGCTACAGGCATCATAGAGTTAATGAGTTAGTTCAGAAGTCCAGACGAGCATCTGGTTAGGAGGTCTTTATCAGGGTTGTTTGAGTCAACATCGAAAACTAGTTTGGGTTTGGCTGAAGTCTTCAAGCTAGCATCTAAGAGAACAGACATGACAGATCCAATACATACGGAGGCTGTTGACAGTCAAGAATTAGATAGAAGACTAGATGAGTTTGAAAGAAGGATTAGGTCCATAATGGCTAACATGTTGAGTTCCTTAGCACAACATGTTGACCAACAAACTTTGGTAGCTGCTGCTGCACATAAAGAACCTATAACTACTGGAGGCATTCCCATTATTGCTCTTATAGGACCTTCTCTAATGGTTGAGTCAAGAGGATTGGGATTGAGAGCTCTACTTGTTGAGTAGCAAAAAGATAAGGGTATTGCTCCTAAAGAGGATTTTATTCCTAAAGAGGAGGAAAAACCTGCAGTAACACAAGTTTTGAAAGGAAGATTGCCTATAATAGAGATCCAGTTCTCAAAAAGATGGACAGAAAATAGAAGCAATGGCTCGGGTCTTTTTGGCTGAAAAAGGGGTCAGTCTATAGGATAGGGTTTTGGAAAGTGAAGACGTGCTCCCTTAATGGTTCAAAATGCCTGACTTACCCAAGTTTGATGGTATTTTTGACCCATTTACTCATATCAAGTAGTATACCTTGGTCATAAAGGGCACTACTCTCACTAAAAGGCAAAAATTCGAGTATTTCAGCCTTAGCCTTATAAGCCCTACCATCGATTGGTATCATGGTTTAGATAGGTGTACTAAAGAAGATTAGAATATATTGACAGAAGAGTTTTTGAGATAGCATGAGTGTATTACATGGATCAAAGTTATTATAAAAGATCTTGAGCTACTACAACAGAAGCAGGATGAGTCCTTTCATGAGTATCTGACGAGATGGAGAAATAGAGTAATGGAGATGAAGAGAAAGCCTAATGTCGCTAATCAGATTAGGCTTTTTATAAGAAATTCTAGCCCCTATCTGAAGAAAGTCCTAAAGATGAAGGGGTTGAAGGACTGGGAGTCTTTAAAAGACATTGCCATTTAAGCCGAAGGTGAATACCTGGCTAAGAAAGCGAGCTCTACGGGTAGTGTTGGTTTTAGTTTCGGGCATCGAGGGTATGCAACTACGATGGGTAAAGCTAGTGGCACAGCTGCTTCTAGAAAAACAACTAAAGTATCTGCTGCTGAGGGCACTCAAAGATACTATTCAAACTTGAGCAGATCTCTGTCGTGGGTGCTTGATAGGTTGATGAAGGAGGGGAAGCTACAACCTTTATTGGCTAAACCTGTCAAAATTTAAGATCAGCCTAATCATCGAGCTAATCACCGGCACACTAGTCATTTAATAGATCATTACAGGACCTTGAGGGATAGGATCTAGGATCTCATTGATAGCAAATAGATCACTGATCCAAAAAAAAGGGAAAAGAAGAAGGGAGATTATCATGCAGTCCCACTACTTATATCAATGATTGACTCAGGTCTACCAAAATGGCATGTGTTAAATGATTTGTATGGTAACGAGTATTTGGCCATTAGTAGCCATGAACAGTTAGATGCAAAAAAAGAACACAAGTTGGGAGTGTGTGTAATTGATTGCTAGGAATCACCCAGTAAAGATGAAGACTGTGTTGGCACTCTTGACTTATGGGGATCTGAGAATGAGGAAGAGGCACAAGAAGTGAAGTTAATCACTCGAAGTGGCAAAGTAGTACCGAAGGTGGAGAGACAAGTAAATTCTTAGCCGTTGCCTATGAAAAAGGGAAAAGAGAAGAACTAGATCCTCAAACAATTAAAGAAAACTCTCGTTCAAATCTCTATATAGGATTTTCTTAGACAGTCGTCGTCCCACATGCAGACAATTATGGAGGCTTTATGTGAATCCAGTATGGCCACAACTATTTTGCCTTCGGAGCTGCTAGAGCTGGTCAGAGGAAGTGTTGGTGAGAATATTGTATATATTAATAGGGATTCGCCCATTGAAGGTTGGGAACACAATCATCCCTTATACATAAAGGTCCAAGTTAATGGAAAGCATACGGCATGTGTAATGGTAGATAACGAACCTTCAATCAATGTATGCCCATTGGTGGCACTTTTTCGGCTTCCGGGTTGAATTAGTCTATGTTAAATAAGTCTGATTTAGTAGTTACAGCTTATAATAATTCCTGTAAGCAAGCAGCAGTTACTTTCAAAGCTGATGTAAAAACTAGGATAATCAGCATTGAGATATAATTTGTGGTGTTGCCAATACCTGCCAATTTTTCTATGTTGTTGGGAGGCCCTAGTTTCACAAGCTAAGAGGAGTTCCATCCACTCTTCATTAGATGATCGAAATTCCCTATGAAGGCAAAATGGTCACTATAAGAGCTGTTAGAGAAAATTAAGTATCTGTATTGGGTATAGCAAATCAACCCTTTCGTGGATTTCATGTAGCTGTTGTCAATGTTGACAATAGAGGTGAGCTGGATTCCACCCCTCAAGTGGTGAATATAATGAAGAAAATGAACTTTCTATTGGGGGCTGGTTTGGGTAAAAACTTCTAAGGTCCTTTTGAGGCTATCAGTACCACAAGATAAACCAGTTGGAAGGGATTGAGTTATACGAAATCTGATGACAAGAAGAAAGGTCCGTTGAAACTAGGAGGTGTACCATACATCCTTAAAAGTTTTGTCCCTACATTTGCTCTACTCCAGTATTATGGTGAGATTGAGCATGTAATGGTCAGAAGAGAACTCGTCCCTAGTTTTGAGATATTCAATAATATTTTTTATTAGACTAGTGGGGCCATTAAGGCTATCAAAGGGTTCCAAGATGAAAAAATTATAATTAAGCTATTTAAGTGGGATGATGCCCCTGAGGAGATTATAACTCTAGAACTATTGGCTTTTAGACTCAAAGGGAAAGAAATAGTTAAATTTGAAGCTCTTGTACCTGAGTTAAAGGAGGATGTTGAAGAGACTGCTACAAAAGCTGATTAGGAGGCCCTAGAGGATACAGGAGATGGAATAGGCTCATCTAAGATATCAAACTCACCTGATGTAGATGAGGATGCTTTTATAGATACACTTTTTGTACCTGAACATTTTAATGATGATATATGTGGCTCCTCTTATATTAATAATATGAATAACTTTGCTTACTTGTGTGATATTTTGCATAATTTCATTTCACATGATTATGTTTATAAAAGCATTTATATTTGACATTAATTCAATAAGTACTACTCCATCTAATCTTAATACTATTGAAAATCCAAGATAAATCTTGATAGCATCTGATGTTACCCCTAAAGAGAGAAAAAAAATTTGAGAGAATATTAAAAAAAATATGAAAGACACTTTGCCTGGACCTATAAGGATATGCCGGGAATTGATCGTACGATCGCAAAGCATGCCATCCTTACCTATCTTAGGCATAAGCCTGTTAAGTAGAAACTCAGGAGACTTAGGCCGAAATGGGTGAAAAATGTTAAAGAAGACATACAAAAGTAGATAAAAGCCAAATTCCTAATGGAGATCTAGTATCCTACCTGGTTGGAAAATGTAGTTCCAGTAGCCAAGAAAGATTGAAGGGTTTGAGTTTACGTGGATTACAAGGATTTAAACAAGGCTTATTCGAAGGCTAACTTTTTGCTTCCTAATATAGATGTCCTGGTAGATAGTGTAGCTACTTGTGCAATGTACAGCTTTAGGGATGGGTATGCAGGATACAATCAAATCCTAAATAAAATTATGAATAGGATCAAGATGGCATTTATTATTAAATAGGGCACATACGCTTACCGGTTATGCCATTTGGGTTGAAAAATGTAAGGGCTACTTATCAGAGAATGGCTACAAATATTCTAGATTATTTAATCCATAAAGAGGTAGAGGTATATGTAGATGACATAATGATTAAATCAGGAACTCGAGAAGGCCACTTTGAAGCCTTGAAAAAGTTCTTTTGAAGAATTGATAGCTACAATATCCGATTGAACCCGAAGAAGTGTGTGTTCGGGGGTGACTTCAAGGAAGCTCCTGGGACATGTCATAAGTAAGAGAGGAATCAAAGTAGATCTTGATAAAGTAAAGGACATCAGGGAAATGCCTGCCATAAAAAGAGAAAAAAGTTAAAGGGTTATTGGGCAGGCTACAGTATATCTATTGTTTCATTGCCAAATTGACTTTCATCTGTGAGCCTATCTTCAAGTTACTTAAAAAAGGCCAACCCATGGTATGGAATGAAGGTTTTCAAGTAGCTTTCGACATAATCAGAGAGTATCTCTTACATCTACCAGTGCTAAGATAGCTACAAGCCAGAAAACATCTGATCTTTTATCTTGCTTTAAAAGATAATTCAGTAGGAGCCATAATGGCCCAAGACGATGATTTTGGGATTAATATGCAATGTATTATCTTAGTAAAAAGTTTCTACCATATGAAACTAAGTATGTGAAAGTAGAGAAGATTTGTTTATCAGTCATTTGGGCCTTTGAAAAGCTAAGGCATTATTTTCATTTATACAAAGTGCAAGCAATAGCCAGGCAGAATCCTCTTAAATACTTGTAAGAAGTGCCCTCACTATTGGAAAAAATAGGAAGGTGGCTAATTCTCCTAAAGGAGTTTGATATTGAGTACATTACTAGAAAAACCATTAAAGGAATGGTTGTTGCAGAGTTCTTAGCAGACTAGCCTTTGGAAGGTAAAGAAATATCTTATGAGTTCCCTGATAATGATGTTAGAGCCATAGCAGTTTAAGGGTGGCAAATGTTTTTTGATGGAGCTATAAATAATAAGGGTGCATGGATAGGAGAATTTTGATAACCCCTAAGGGAGAAAAGCTACCTTTAGCAAAAAAGCTTAGATATAAAGCCACTAATAACAAAGTTGAATATGAGGCATGTGTCTTCAGATTAAAAGCTTTACTAACTTTGGGGCCAAGAAGCATTAAGGTATACAGTGACTAATCCCTAGTGGTGTATCAAGCAAAAGATTAATAGGCAGTGAAGGAAGAGTGGTTGGTACCTTATGCAAGATGCTTGAAGGTGTTGGGTGATTAATTTGAGGTTTATGCTTTCAAGTATGTTCTCTGAAATGAAAACCAGTTAGATGATACTTTGGTGACATTGATGTCGATGTGGGATAATCCTGAAGGAGTAAGTATGAAGCCCATACTCATCTTTAGCTCCGACAAACCATGTTTCAAGGTGGAGCAAGTGATGGATATCGAGGAAGATGATGAGAAACCTTGGTATTTTGATATTCAAAATTACCTTGAGAAGTTTGCATTGTTGAAAGAAACCATGAAAAAATATCAAAGGATGCTACGCAAGTTATCCACTCAGTTCATCACTATAAATGAGGTGTTCTACAAAAGACAGGCAGATGACCTACAATTAAGGTAT